>JAGDQP010001818.1:0-114816 GCA_022664845.1 Lepisma saccharinum
CTGTGAATGTTCCTTTGAGGACAACAAACAGACTGCGAGGCTCTTCATCCGCACAATACGAAACAATTTTGCCATACGTTTACAGCACTTTCGTGGGGCTCGCTATTGAAGAAATAAAGACCACATTGTTTACGAGACATGCCAGGGGATTATGCAGAATGAACAGGCCATGCATCATTTCGCTTCTAAAATTGTGAACACGAATTTTGACAGCTGATTAGAACCAGTATGCTGTTTTTATGCATGAACTTTGTTAAATCGTCTTTGAGGATGTACGAATCTTGCCTAAGGTTAACATTGGTAACGATAGCTAATGTTACTGCTATAGCCTTTAGACAAAACTATAATCTTCCTTATGAAACAACCCTGGCTCACCAAGACCAAAATGGCGAGGCAAGCAAAAAGTTAGGTGAAACGTAAATTCATATTTTATTGACATATTCGATTGTGCGCAAGGAATTCGTCCTAGAAGACTAAATAAACAATTCAATATATTACTGTGATATTTTCAGGTGCTGCGAGAAAATGTGGCAAGATATCGTTCCAATACTTCAAAACAGTAGAACTGCCTAAGTTTCATGGTAATGCAGACTATATAGGTCATATTTCATCAATTACATTTTGAGGACAAAATTTGAGGTTCCTTAACCATCCAACCTACTGACCTGCAGTGACACTGTACGACTTTTCTCCGTTTCCCCTACTGAAGTAGAAGTTGAAATTCAGTACGTTTTATACGATTGAGATGATCTGAGCACAAATACAGGCAGTGGTCGTTAGCGTCAGCGATCACGGCTTCCAGGATGTTTCTAAGAAATTACACACTCACTGCAACCAGTATAGGTTTACACATGGGGATAACATTGTGGCTAATGGAGACCAATATGGCACTGGTTGTTTTTCGAGATGTCACAACGTCAATCTCGAAAATTGTGGAAACCGTCTTGGGCAGGCCATTGCTCTATCTAATGTATTATGTGATAAACATTTCGACCGGGTGTTGAATCTGGGCTACTTGCATGAAGAGTATTTTGTGCTTAAGTAGCCTATACAAATGCTTAATTTGACTTTTATTATATCTTATTGCTTACTATCATACCATGAAAGAAGTAACGGAATTTATGGCCGTACCTGATTTACATGAAACTATGAGATATGAAACTGAAATACAAAAGTCAGTATATACGAAAATTTCTTCAATAATTCTTTTATAATTTACAACTATTTGCTTGCATATGTATAAAAAAGCATCTCTACAAAACAGAATCATAATTTGTTTTCGAAATTGAAATTAAATGCCCTACAATCTTGGAAATTTGTAACAAAGTCTAAAAGTACTCGAATAAATAGATATAATCACTTATGAAACATGATGTGTAAATTTCATTCAAATATATTTATCTTAAAATATTTAAGAAAAGTAAGTTAACAATATGAGGTCATTTCTTGTTTGATATAATAGTCAATGCATCACTGATTTGGAGTATAAACAAGTGACTGTCTTAGAATTTGTGACGAAGGAAGTAGATACTCCACTTCATAATGAACAGAAAAGTGCCACAAATGTTTACAATGAATCACTTTATGGACATTTATGATTTTCGATAATGGTTGAGGAAGCGCAAAAAAGGAGAATCAAATTTGGTTCAAAACACAGTGAGCAGACGCAGTCAATCTTTATCAAAGATAACATCCGATATGGTGTTGATAAATGGTGAAGCCGAGAAACCAAAGTACAAATTTGAATATGCCTGGTAATCTATAAAGCTACTTATGGATCTGTTTGCCTGTTTGGATTTCCACCAAGGTAAACCTAAGTAGTTTACAAGTAGAAACCCCATGACGTACAAAGGATATGACAAGATATTAACATTGAACATACTGATACTTCAAAGTAGTATTTAGATGCTAGACGGTAAACCACAACTGGAACCAAATTCAAACGTAAACAAAGGTGTTGCAAGACAGACATATCCATATGCGAAGATAATCAATCTTTCCACTGTCATACCAGGCTCGTAACGTAACGTAATCAAAAATGAAACAAGCTTTTGTGTTATAACAGCTTAGCCGTCATCTTGGATTACGGTCATTTGTACATGGCAATCGTAAACATGGATGTGTAAACTTTACATATCAACTCGAAACAAGGACGGCCACATACATGGAAACGTTAAAATCAGCTTCTATACGTGTCCATTAGTTTAAAACTTAGTTTAAAAGTTAGCGAAATTTTACTTTGGTAGTTTGATTTCAGTGCTTAATGTAATTAAATATGAAGTTTATGCAATATTATACACGTCACGTAACTACCTATGTCCGAGCTGAGTTGTTTTTCAAGGTTGTGCAAGGAAAAATTCAGAACGCGTAAAAATAATTAACACACGGCAGACTGTCAATTCAGAGTAAATCTTGTTAGTGTAGTAATAACATAAATGCACCTTAAAGATCCTAAAAATAAAGACCAATCCAAGGAAATGCAAAATGCCCGATTTAAAACAACAGCTCAAATATAAAGACAACGCAATTTCTCAAGGAGAATGATATTTAGGACAAAGAGAACGTGAGCATGAAATCTACAAAGAATTTTGTTGCTACTATTAGGGCGTATTAGAAGCTGGTAATATCCAAATATCTCCAAAATGAAATTTATCCAAATTGCTCACGACAAAAGCATACCTTACGCATACTAAACCATGCAAAGATGAAATATACTCTGTCTTTGATCTCCCCCCCCCTCCTCCAGCCGTGAATAAATTTGCTCGCTCAGCAACTTACTGAAGCTCTACCGAAACAGGATACGGGTCTCGTATTTGTTCAGTTTATACAAGTATACAATTGACAGTTGCTTCTCTAACCTCGTTCTCACAATAACGTATTCTTCATATTTATTTAAAAAAGTATAAATTTTGAATCAGAACTTCTTTAAGAAAGGAGCAGTTCCTGACATTTATCAGGATCGACCAAATGCTATTCTAACATATTGAAATTAAACATTAAATATTCGTCTAAAATCAGTAAGTATTTTGAAAACAAGCATATATAAATTAATGAATGTAAATTATAAATTCTACTTAAGAAGTTGGAACTTTTCAGGTTGCTTTTGCGATATATTAGTTTCTATTATCTATTCATGAATAATCAATATTACTATTATAGAAAGTGTATCGTACATATGTATCGCTATAAATTTTGTATTCATTTGTATCAAGTTTCTTACACATTTATAACTAACAGTTTTTTCTATTAACGTAGGACAACAACGTCAAACCCCAATCATTTTTGTGTTCTTATGCTTACTTTTTAATATCGTACAGATATAAACATATATTAGACGTTAATAGAAAAATTCCAGGACCACCGATTTTAATTCACCACCGTTCTACAGTGTGATAAAAGGTTGACCTGTGCAGAAACTGTACAAAAAAAAAAACAAGCTGGGGTCCGGCTCGCCCCAACCCACTTTGGTGTACAACAGTTAATAAACATACATTTAATGATGATAAACATGTCACCAGTCGAGAGAAGATACAGCTTTAGTCTAGAAAACCGCATTATTTTCAAAATCAGAA
The DNA here is from genome assembly GCA_022664845.1 of Lepisma saccharinum. Taxonomy (NCBI): domain Eukaryota; kingdom Metazoa; phylum Arthropoda; class Insecta; order Zygentoma; family Lepismatidae; genus Lepisma; species Lepisma saccharinum. The sequence goes on from JAGDQP010001818.1 coordinate 3,573, forward strand.
ATTTTAGAATTATCATGTTTCACTTTCAAGCCGACGACCTACTTGGAACATAGAATAGGCAAGCATGTTGTGTTACGTTTTTTGAATATTAAAATTTGTATTTATGCCCTTTAGGTTTCTAAGGCTTAGGCCAGAATAGGAGAGAGGAAGGTGCCGGTTAAGGCTTAAGTTGAAGGTATAATCCCGGCATTTGCTGCTGTTGCTGAGAAATACTCTGGAATAAATCTCAGTCAGGATAGGTCTTTATTTTTAAGAAATATATATGGAGATTCACATTCCGTCGGCAATAACAAAGTACCATATGAACCTAAAATACAGGGAAAGGCGGAGGGTTGCTCCTGCACTCAGTTATTTTCGAAAAAAGCAGGAGAATTAAGCAATAGATTGGTTTCTTGCCAATAATTGATTTGGTGTATTTAATAGTAATAAAAAGGAAAATGTTAATATGAAACTCAGAAGTATTTTCGGAACTATGCTAGATGCACAAATAAAAGCAATTGCAGGAATGAAAAGGTATGTTTAGCATGGAGGTATGTGGACCAAAAAGTTTGCCTTTTCAAAAAGGCATTATACTATCACAATCTGTAAATGCGCTTTAGAATCTCCATAAACAAGTTACAATGAAGTATCCGGTTACCTACATCTTAACCCTCAGGTTGAATGAAGATGTTATAGAAACTCTTTTCTCTCGGATCTGTGGACTGGCTGGGTTTTACGGTGATCATCTTTCCACAGATTTTGAAACTTGTCTACGACTCTCCCAGGTATTAACTGTGGTGATATCTCCCACAATATATGCAGTCAAGCGAAGCCAGAAACTTAACAATTATCATATATCTCAAGTGATGATACTACAGCTGAATATTCAGCTGAGGTACCTTGTAGTGTCAATTTACCATGAGGACCTAAAATTGCTTATCTGTACTTATTGCAAATTATTGTGGTATGATTGGTGTTTGAAGATTTAATTATATTACCATTTTTTAGTATAATTCTTTGGTTCATTGGGTTCTGAGGGATGTATTTTTGCAACTTTTAGTGGGAAGTTCGGCGTCTGATATTGGATGACAAATTCGGTAAATACAAATTAGGAAAGTGACGCTTCTAATGACTACGATGCGGAAAGTAGAGTTTGTTCAAATCGGAGATATTCATCGAGCTATCAAAATCTATTCACCGTGATAGTCACCGGAGATATTCACTGTGTCCCTTAGTTATGAGGGAAGAAATCAAGATGCGAATGAAGGAAGTGTAACTTAAGTGACATGTGACACCCTAAGACACAATTGCATTTTATCACCTCGCCCTCTATTCCCCTTTAATCCTCTGCCTAGTTTCCTTGGAAGTTACTGTTTACACTTCTGATAGCTTGCCATGCTCATCTTTCCACTTCACTAAACGTAATAATGAAGTTACTGGCTTTAATAATGTTTCTGATATGAGACCCTGAGAATATTCTTTCTTTGACCCTGACTTCACTTAGAAAATGTTTGTCTAGTATAAGCAAACAACACATCCTCTCTGCTCGTTGAATTAACAACTATCTTAAGTAGACCACGTTTTATGTGTAGAGGCGTCAAATAGCCTTTCAAGATATCCTCTAGAATGTGATGAGACACATTCTTATTATAAGTTTAATTCGCAAAGGCCATATTTTAATTGTCTAGTGTGTCTTTGGCTCGGTTATCTCACTGACAAAATACGATATTTTGTATAACCAACTTGTAATCCGGTGAGCACAGTAATTGTTTTAAGGTCAGCATGTATGCCCGAGTTTTACTTTTCACATTGAATTTTTTTCAGTAGCATTTGAATATTTGCCTACGTCTCTGTCATGTGTACTGCGTGAACAACTGGAATAGAAGGTTTATCATTGCCGTTTGATAATAATACTGCCTCTTTAAACTCAGTGCCGGAACTAAGGAGGGAAGGGGACAAGAGCCACGGGCGGCACTTTTATGGAGCGGCAAACGCCTAAAATTAAAACAAAAGCTCCTAAAAACGGAAGGCAAATCGCATATTACTTTGAAATTGACCTAACCGTGTTCAAAATTTCAATACCGGTGCGCTAAGACATTTTTATGCTATTCTATACAACCTATCTTCATCTCTAAAATTTAAAACCGGGATTCAAGTCAGATAGGCAGGTCTATTGCTTAGCCGGAGTTAGCAATACGACAGGCTCCAGAGAAGATAACAAAAGTATACTACGTGATGCCAGACAATGGTGTGGCCGTCACGTCGTTTGGCTAAGAAAACCATGGAAAGGGCGGCAAAATGATTTGTCCCCCACAGGATCTAGATCCGGCACTTTTTAAACTATGTTGGACTAGTTTATGAATATTTTTCACTGTTCAGTTACATAGTTGAGCTCAAAATAGGCCGTGAGTGGTTGAATGTCATTGCCGAAACAAGATCTTCATCCTTTGAGCAATATGAAACTAACATTCCCTCCCGTTTATTGTAATATATTATTGTTACATCTTCTGTAGGAGGTCCCACTGTATAATGCGTGAACCAAGTCTCGCACCAAATTGTTTAATTGTTCCTCGATGATGAGTTGTGATGCACATGTGTCAATGTATGTTCTCTAGTATGTTTCTGTACTTGTGTCTTGTTCAACATGGACACCCGTCAAAGGTTCCCCTTGATATGAATCAGTCTCCACAGTGAACGTTTTTATGGTATGGGTACTGATCAGTAAAATGTCTTTAACAATAGGGTATCCAGACATGGTGTATTAAATGTTCTGAAAGTATACAACCAGAATAGTATAAATGTGGTATCCTAGTGACAGATGGCGAAGGTATAGATGTTATGAGGAATTAAAAATAACAGTGTATTCTATTGAAAATTATATAGTTGAAACATTAAAGCAATTTCTATTGATTGAAGGTTGGGAATTTTTAGTTGAAATTCCCAACTACTATAAAAGAAAATTCACTAATGGCGTGAACTACCTAGCACAGAGGGCACAATATGGGAACATAATACATCATTAATAGCAGGGTAATGGGTGATCGTGTCGCTTTGCGAAGTGAAACAAACTAACAATGCGAGTACAAACATGATAATTGTGTCTGCTGGAACCCGGTAGAATCTGCTCCTTGAGGCGGAAACCGTCACAAGGGACTCTCCAAGTGTGTGAGTATGTAAATGAAAGAGGTAATGATGGAGTACTTGGCAAACGAAAATTAATAAATATGCAAAGTTAACTAACAATTGTGCAAAAACGCTGATGTTCGGGAATCCGGAAGCAAAGTGGCTAGATGGAAAAGTGGAATGTGCGAGAAGAGATTGACTTAAGTGAAATTTTGTGCAAATTCTGGTATAACGGAAACAAGACTGCAGAAATGTATAACCTGTGATAAGAAGCAGAAACAGATATTATTAGGAATGGGAGGGCGATTTTTTTTGTAGATTTATCAACGCATCTACGCGCACGTAATCCTATGTTTTTATATTGTTACATAAAGAAGCAGCTCAAGTTATCTGTTGTCCTGTCTTGTTTTTGTCGTGTCCTTGTCCCTCTTGTGTTGGAGTTTTTAAATGTTATCTACTTTAAAAAAAATACATACAAGTAGATAGGGTTTCTTCGCATGGAAAATTCGACATATCTTCTCACAAGTTAATTATAGAAAACTTTAAGACAAAGTCTAATCACTCACTTCAATAGTAAAAAACTCACTAGTCTTAACAATGCCCCTACACAGGAAAAAACAATTCGCAAACAAGCAGCAAGCGGGAGCCCAACCTCTCCGCTCCACCTCTTAACACAAACTGACGACTAGGGATGTGTAGATCGCGAACGAACTGTAATAAAATATGGTATGATTATGCTATGTTCATTTTGATAACAATAATAATCTACGGTCGGAATCGGTCCTGTGTAAGCGCATACCCAATTACTGTTGTGTCACCACCTGCCCTCACTTGTACGTAACACATTTCTTACACTCCTTACCAGATACTTATCGAGTGTGAAACTAGACATATATATTTTAATCTTATTCAGAGTAATAGGTCTCTGTGCTGACAATGAAAGATAAATCTTGATAACAATAAAAATATATTTTATCAAAAACTAAAAAAAATATTAAACATAAAATAACATATAAAATACAATTCACTTGGTGCCCTTTAACGTTATAATTATGTGATAATATATTTTTATATATATATTTATTTTGATTGTGCACTTCCTGCCTACCCGGTACGCGGTTCGTGGTGAGGGAGGGAAAATAGGGAAGTGAATAGAACTGTTCGCAACTTATCACAGCACTAGTGTGGCTCCACTGGAAGGAAAACGTCACTGTTCGGGTTGTTTCCTTTGAACCTTAGTGTACATCGCTCCTTTATAGGGCGGAAACACTTCACTGCTTGCATGTATCTTTTTAGATTTCTTCTAGGTAATTTTACTAATATAAAAACACAATCTTAATAATGTTTCTCGTAACATTACTTGTAGCTCATTTCATGGGCAGTACTACTTATTTGGAGGTGTAAAAAGTTCAGCCAAGTTCGTCAGCTCTTAAAAGTGGTGAAATAGAGGATAAAGATGAGCCAAGTTCCTTGGCGACAGCATGTAAGAGAAACACTGGAAGTTGGCGCGAGGTGGCAAGGTTCATGATGTTCGACTCTTAGGGTTGGTTAGTGGTGGTGGGATTTAGGGTCGCCGCTAGCCTTATGGCTTGAAGATCATGAATCTTGCCACCTCGTGCCAACTTCCAGTGCTCCTCTTCCATGCTGTCGCCAAGGAACTTGGTTCATCCATCCTCCATTTCACCACTTTTTAGGGATGACGAACCAGGCTGAACTTTTCGCACCTCCGGTATTTGTATTCCTATTGAAGTTAAGAGAATGGTTGAAAGTTGAAACCCATTCCACGGTACTTTTTCCGGTGACCAGTAACTGCTGCCATACATTGTTAAAGAGTACAGCGAAACTAGTGCAGTCAATAAATTGTGTTTAAATGTAGAAATTTTCAGTGTTTTCACTTCTAGGATGTTACAAAGCATTTTTTAAATACATGAAGAAGCTCTTAGTTGAATGGTGATATCGCATGTAGGACTATCACATGAGTTTACGCTGAGGAGCTGAATGTAAGAAAACTGATGCCAATGAAGATTACAACATACCAGAAGATGACAGTTAAGGAAGAGGGGGCTCACATTCTGACCTTCTGTGCATTTAAAAGGGTGGTCAATTTGAGCCTTTAGTGCTGGAGCAAGGCTCAGACCTTCACTGCAAGAAGAAAATCTCAAGGCGTAACAAGTGTGTTTGTGTGTGTGCGAAGTTGTTTATTTTTTTAATACTTTTATATGTTGTATTCCTTAATCACAGAACCACGGGGACTCCGCGGATGGTTGGCGGTTAAGAGGCCTCCGTGCATACAGTGCGAGTGTGTGTGTGAGTTTTCATATTTTAAAGATGCTTGACAAATGACACGCAACAATAAAACTTTACAAAGCGGACCCAATAATACTTGTGAATGTGTATAAAATGAACTATCGGAGATGCTAACGTTATTTTAGTGAGAAATTAGAATTCCCGTAAATGATGACATACGTCTACGCAATTACGGGTAGTGTAATTTCTCAGCTAACATAAACAATGTCAACATCTTAGATGGTTCATTGGATATACATTGACAAGTATTATTGGGGCCGCTTTCCTAAATTTTATTGGTGCGTGTCATTTGTCCAATATCTTTAAAAATATGAAAACTAACAAACACATACTTCACCGTAGATTCCGAGCACCCTTAGTTGGTGGTATCATATTTAAAGGTCGTAGGGATCCCAGGAGCGACTTATCTATCACGTCCATATGTGGTCATATATAGACGTCATGAAAGACCATAACATGACCTATTAAAAGCATTAATTAAAAGTTATTAACATAAGTCATATGTAATGACGCCTTTTCGACTATGACATTTCACTATTATTTATCACGTTATATGCACGTCATTCCCTGACGTCACTACTGTGACTTTATGACCTTCCTATGACGTCTCTGTGCTGCTTGGGATGTTACGAAATCTATGACGACAACGACTTTATTTTCATAGCTCTGAGATAAGCCAGTTGCCTTCAATAGTTTATCTTGTTTTCCAGCTGCTTGACTTACAAGTAAGGTTCGCGAACGCGCACAAACAAATATAGCTACAATGTGGTTCAAATGAAAGAGCATTACGAAAATATGCATAAAATACCGAAATAAACTTCTCCTTCATACATAGTTCAAGAGTAGCGGCACTTAAAAATCGAAAAAATGTCGAATAAGCCAAGTGAGGCGCAGTCCAGAACCACCTTTGTATTTTGAGAACGGGATGACGGAGGATGACGAAACTTGGGATAGAGGTAAACAGGATGGGGCCACACCAGATGATGCTAGTAGGAATCATAACAGCCATCTTGAAATCCGCCATCTTGGATTGAGTTCCGAAGTTTTAAATAGGAAGAGGGTCAAGTGGCATATGCTTTAAGGCCAGAATTTTACCACCAACACACCTGTGCAGTTACTTTTTCCGTAAAGTAAGTCATTTTTGAGTTATTGTCACTGAATGTTTCCATATAGCGTCTAAAGAATGTGTTGAATATGCTCCCTGCTTTGTACTACACATAATGCAAGACATTTCTTTCAGACTTCATGTACCGGAATAATATGTCAGGCAAAAGAGAGGCGCATGCATCCATAATTCACTGCTGAACATGTCGGAGAGCCGTGATTCTCTCTTACTATGGGTAAGAGATGGATCCTCACATAAGTAATTTTATTGTTTCTGCGCGTTCGCGAACTTACATGCAGAAAGAAATGGTATAAAAGTAGTGGGCGGGAAAGGCAAGGGCACGAGAAGTACATGCAAAAAATACAGAAAAATCTCTCTCTCAGTGCTAGTACCAAAGTAGAACCACGTCTTTAAAGATTCCTAAAACCGTTGATGACGTTAATAACAATTTCCATGCAAAGTCAAGTTCATCAAACAGACAAACATGATAATGTATCCAAATGAAGCCATCCTATGCACAGATGTGAGTAATCAGATGTATACAGAAACGTTTCACTATCATGTTAATAAGTGTTCGACGTGGTAATGAAATGGATTGTTCTTGAAATTGGAGGAAATTCACCACATAATTGAATAGGATCCACGCACGTTACCGGATTTGAAAAGAAAAAATACCATGTAAAATGAATGCCGATGTCATATTGTAAAGTAATCTCCTCGGCATTGATGAAAAGTAACAAGTTGTGTTTGGAGGAAATTATTCATTTGAAATTCGAAGGGCAGTAGTGGTGGCAAACACAATGATGTCCTCTACCAATGAAAACAGCCACACATCTCACACAGCAGTGCCACGGGGAAACCTGGTGGATGATTTGCTACTTATACAACGCTAGATGGTACTGGCACAAAACGGCCTTAAGTAAAACTCGTCAGGCCTGCGATAAGCATGGACAGAGACAAATTCCAGCGGTAAACAGAAGGCCAGTACGTTTTGTTGTGTTTCTAGTGAAATGAGTCAAATTAATCGACACAACGTTTACCGACTCTTCCAGTCGCACATCAATTTAGGCGACATGAGAGACAGTAAAGTAACCGAAAGGGAAGAAGAGATAGCGGACCAACTTGTGAAGTTGTTCCATGAACTATGTTCGAATGGTTGTGAGATTACTTCCTACATCAGTCTTGAGTGCGACGATAACCTGGATATAGATAATAGGTATGACGAAATAACTAGTGAGGTAGAGCAATGTGTCGGAGTTGGCAGTGTTAGTGCACAAATATTGACGGTGAGTGGTGATCCAGTGCAACGACATACAATCTCATTGGACAAAATGGAAGAAGTGGTGAATTATTGGCGTGATGTGACAACGAAGTCCCATCGTACTATCAAGAAAATGAGAAACAGATTCGGTGCCATAATTTTGAACGAAAGTATGTTGTACAAATGGGAGACAATCGTTGCCAAGGGGGGAAATATACACCAAAAGTTAGAGAAAATCTCTCAATTTGTAATTGCAAGCTTCAAAGAAGTTCGTGCCAAAGGATTTGTTGTTCATGATAGAACTATCAGGATTTGGGCATTGAAAATGGCAAAGAAACTCAAACTTCCTACCTTCAAAGCTGGAAAAACGTGGCTGCACATTTTCAAGCAGAAATATCGGATCACTTCACGGAAAATCACAAACGTGGCAACAAGAACTGTGATTGACAATCAAGAATGTGTTGAGAACGACGCAATGGTTTTTGTCCATGCAGTCACTGAACTCACTAGGAACGATCCTAGTATTCAACTCGTGAACACTGATCAGAGTGGGATCAAACTCGAACTACATTCCGGCCGAACACTTAACTTTAAGGGTGTTCATAAAGTTCAAGCAGTCACACAATCGGCCAATGCCACGACGCACTCCTTCACAATTCAAGTCATTGTTTCTGCTGACGGTGACGTGTTCCCAAAAATGTTAGTATGTCTGAAAGAATCAAGTATTAGTGAAGCGGTAGAGCAAAATATGTTCAAACCCGACAATTTGATAATTACTTGGACAAAATCTGGAAAACTTGACAAGCAGAAAGTCGAACTATTTTACGCGAAGGTTCTCCTCCCGTTCTGTCGCGAAAACGTTCTTTTGCTGCAAGATTCGTGGACTGCACAAACAAGTGATGTACCAATCAATCAACTCATAGAATAATCTTTCCCGAACAAGAAGGCTCAACTTAAGAATTTGCCACCAAAGACAACTTGTTTAATTCAACCACTCAATTTGCTCTTCTTTCGACCATACAAGGCGTTCCTCCGCCGTATTAATGATATCATTATTCTTGAATTGATTGACTTTAGAATTTCAAATAGAAATAATTTGCTGAAGCTACAATCTTTCATTTTCAATTAGTTTCGAGCAGATCGCTTTAAAAACATGATTAAGCATTCATTTTATATGGCAGAATATTTATTCTCAAAACCTCGAAGCTACGTGGATCCCGTTCAATTCTGTTTCGAATTTGTTCCAATGGAATGTTCGGCACAGGAGTGCACTAATGATGCAATACTTAAGTGCGCGATATGCGAACTACACTTTTGTTTTATTCATCTGCTTGTAGAAGTATTTCACTATCACACTTTGTAACTTCTGCTTCGAATTTAACAATTTCGAATGTTGCAAGAGAAAGAGTTGTCATCAAGTTTAATAAGAGCATGCCTTTGGTGACATAGCGTTTTGCTTTCTTCGTCTACCCAGTGTCATTATCATATGTTGTAAAAATTTTGGTAAACTATATTTTTATATGGGCCAGTCTAGTAACTTTGGACTTCGGCCCGTCACGATTTGCCTTTAGCTGTTAAGTGTTAAAATCCACACCCATGCCCCTGCCGGGACTCGAACCCGGGACCGTTGAGTCGATAGCCTACCGCCGCAGACCGCTCGACCACCCGGCCGGCTCATATGTTGTACTTTGCCGCTTCGATATTTACGTGGCTCTACTTTGGTACTAGCAATGAGAGAGAGATTTTTCTGTATTTTCTGCATGTACTTCTCGTGCCCTTGCCTTTCCCGCCCACTACTTTTATACCATTTCTTTCTGCATGTAAGTTCGCGAACACACAGAAACAATAAAATTACATATTTGGGGATCCATCTCTTACCCATGGTAAGAGAGAATCACGGCTCTCAGACATGTTCAGCAGTGAATTATGGATGCATGCGCTTCTCTTTTGCCTGACATATTATTCCGGTACATGAAGTCTGAAAGAAATGTCTTGCATTATTTGTAGTACAAAACAGGGAGCATAATCAACACATTCTTTAGACGCTATATGGAAACATTCAGTGACAATAACTCAAAAATGGCTTACTTTACGGAAAAAGTAACTGCACAGGCGTGTTGGTGGTAAAATTCTGGCCTTAAAGCATATGTCACTTGACCCTCTTCCTATTTAAAATTTCGGAACTCAATCCAAGATGGCGGATTTCAAGATGGCGGCTATGATTCCTACTAGCATCATCTGGTGTGGCTCCATCCTGTTTACCTCTATCCCAAGTTTCATCATCCTCCGTCAACCCGTTCTCAAAATACAAAGGTGGTTCTGGACTGCGCCTCACTTGGCTTATTCGACATTTTTTCGATTTTTAAGTGCTGCTACTCTTGAACTATGTATGAAGGAGAAGTTTATTTTGGTATTTTATGCATATTTTCGTAATGCTCTTTCATTTGAACCGCATTGTAGCTATATTTGTTTCTGCGCGTTCGCGAAACTTACTTGTTAGTCTTATTTCTCGACTTCGAGGGGCCATTTCTTCTGGACCATTCTCGATTTTGAGATACCTAGACCTATATCTGAATTTTTATTAATAGCCGATATAAGAATTTCTCAGACAAGAAAATTAAATTTCTCAATTTTAAAGCAGTCTACTCTTCCTACAAAAATTATACAAAAATGTATTCTCCAAAGCAATAAAACTTTTCTCAACTTTAAAAATAATTAGAGAAAAAAATTCTCAACTTTAAGCAAAAGTTACTCGATGTACATGTTAGAGCATAGGTTTCTGAAAGATGAATATTTCTCTCAATTGTAAGAAAGTATTTTTAAAAGAAATAATGGTTACCACGAGAGATAAGAACAACCAGAGATTTTGCCAAGATTTTCAGATTGGGGGTGTAGAGCCATAATTGGGAGGGTGCAACTAAAGTTTTGCATGCTTTCTATCGATTTTTTACTGTAAAAATTTAATGATGAGGTTGTGTGTTCGTGAATTTCGGTTGGTGACATCTCCCATTGGGTGGGGGGTCTGGCAGAATCACTCGGTACGAATAAGTCACACATGGAGAGACAGAGTCCTGAAAGCGCACGGATCTTTTTGAAGAAACTCCCCAAAATGCAATATGAAGTGTTTTGGGGACTTACTGTTAATTCTATTTCATTGTGACAAAACAGGTGTTGTCTGTGTAACCGAGCATTTAATACTTCACTTTGAACTTTAATGTAGTTTTATATTTTGACTAACATGAATACAATGTCAATAGTGATGGTCATTCGTTGCATTTTTGTCTCGCACGCATTTAACCTCTAGAGTTCCGACAAGGATTGTGTGAAAATCGTAGACCCTTACTTTTACGGCATTGACAAAGTCTTAATTATCATGTGATGATTTATACCTCAGTAAAACGCCCATGGATAGTAAATTCCAACGAGGTAACCATCATGCCCATTGTGTCCAATATGAATGAAAAGGAGAAAGGCGAAAATATTCGGACAAAATGATTTTCTTTAGAAATTGTGGGAATTACCTACTTCCATTGTGCATTGTTAAGCTGACACAAGCTACATAATCACATTTTGAGGTAGACGTGATTTGTGTTGATGCCATACTAGCTTCGAGTGCTTATCACTCCGTCACTATTCATGATACATTTTTAAAATGAATTTTCCTCTTGTTTTGACGTGAGAAATCATCTCTCAAAGTTTGACCCCTACTTTGCAACCGCTAGAAGAACTTATAAAGAGATGCTTCGAAAGCGACGCAGCATTTTGGCCAGGGGAAGATAAAATGTATTAGCGTTGCAGATGATATGGTTCTTCTTGCAGGAAACAAGATATCACTTAAAAAAAAAAAAAATATGAAAACAGCTGCAGAAAAGCTATGAAGAGCATAAAATGAAAACAAACGTAAATAAAACAACAGAGAAGGTAATTGGAATATAGAACCATAGCAAACATCAAGATTGGAAGTGAAAAGTAGGGCAGGTATTTCCAAAGTATCATAAGCGATGATGTGAAATGTGAGAAAGAGCTCAAGGCGAGAATAGAGATAGCTTAAGAAAGATAATCTCTTCTGCGGATCTCTGAACGAAGAGTTACGGAGGATTAATTAAATCTTTTGCAAGGGGTATTGTATTGTATGGAGCGGAAATGTGCACATGGAGAAGAATAGAAAAATTAAGCAGGATACAGAAGATGCCAAATGAGGAAGTATTTAACAGAATACGTGAGATACGCACAATACTGAACACCATCAAAAAGAGAAAAAATGGTTAGGATATTGGCTGCGCAAAAATTTTATACTGAGAAATGCAATGAAGGTACTATGGTAAAACACTTGTTTGGCTTGTCGCATTGAAGAAAAGTATCTAAATCCAGTATAGTGGCGGAGAGAAAGGAAAATAGCACGTTAGTAGTGCTCAGTGGCTGGCTATTACATTTATAAATGTAACTCTGCATGAGCCTAAGATGCCTAACGTACATAAATAAAATGAAAATAAATAAAAAATAAAGAGATGAAATCTTCAAACTATCCTCCAAGTGATATAGTCAAAGCAATATTGCATTAGCAATACACAGTTGTGTTGGTTCAACGCCTCCAATGCCGTGTTTGTCAAACGCCGGTGCCAATCCACGCTAGGGTTTTCACAAAAAATATTATTACATAATTATTTCATTATCAAGATTTGTGTTTCACCGTGTTAATCATATGTCGGTTATTTTTGTTGGTCTAATGCCGTGTTGGTCCTACGCATGTAACCCTTCTGTTTTAGCTGGCAGGGTAGTGTAGGGGTAGCATGGTCGACTTTTTAGTACTAAAGCTAGTCAGCATAGGTTCAAACCCTGTTTAAGCCAAGTTTTTTTTTTTACAAAGCGATCGTGAAGACTCGAATAGTGACTTCCCATACAAAACAAATAATCCTTAAAAATGTGGAACTGCTAACATCTGTCACGATAGAGAAGAAGACAATTTACGAATGTTAATTGGGAATGGCAAAATAAAGTCTATTGGAATTAACAGGACAATTAAGGACACACATCTGAAGTATCCACTTCTCATGTTATTCTTAGAAAGAGACACTATACTATTTGTTAAGCAGCATAGCCTGTGTAGTAGTAGCTAACGCTTTAGCCTTTCAACGAGACCTGGGTTCAATTACCAACCAGATAAGTTTTTTTTCGCATAAAGACTGCAGAGATCCATCTCCGGTTGGAGAACTTACGACACATCAATGGCGAGAGTGAGAGTAAACACTGTATGTGTTATTTAGAATAATGATAATGTAGTTTTCATATTTTTCATTGGTCTTTCTCTCTCCCTCTCTTTCTTGATGTATTCTTACCATGTCTTGGCTTCTTTCTCTTCTTCTAGAGCTCTATTCATCTTTATCTCTCTCTTGCTTATTGCTTCTCTTTTTGTGCATAAGTGTGTTCTAGAGTCAAATCTGGGCCACTTTTGATGAGCCGGTGACCGGACCTGAGGCAAACATAAGTGACCCGGTCCAAAACTTGACCCGAATGAACCGGTCTGGAAAAACTAATTACCTGGGAATTTCGGCGTCGTATTTTTCGTGTTCTCGGGGTAACATCTCCTGTCCTGGTCACGCGTAAAAAAACACTGTTGAAGCGCAAGAAAATAATTACAATTTCTCCTTTGTCCTCTGGGTTATTGGATCTAAATCGAATCACCAGGTCACAACAGGGCCGAATCCTAAACCCGGTGGCACAGTCCAAAACCTGACACGATTCAGCTCTGGCGTGTTCATTTTATCTGTGAGAATTGTTATAAACACTAGTTCGTTAGTGTTGTAATTATTAGAACGGTATATTCGCAATAGGTGGAATCAAGAGTGGCATGTTCGGAACATATACATTTTAGATATGAGTAAAAAATGGCCTCCTTTTTGGTTACTGTTATCTTTATGCAGGATATGGTAAAACATGTAAATTTTGTGATAAGACCAATCACTTTGAATCACAGTGTTTTAAGAAGAAAAACCAACGTCAATCAGAAAAAATAATGAATGTTGCTTCTTCGGCTGAATCAGAATTAGTTCAAAAAGAAGTTGAAGCAGAATCGATAAATGTAGGAATATCAACTGATGATTTGGGTAGCACATATCACTAATCAAGTATCAGCACCAGATCAGAATGCTATCGTTACTACAGAACTTCAACTAAATAGTCAAGTGATTGAAGTATTAATTGATTCTGGAGCAGGGTACAATCTAATTGACCAACCAACTATAGGCAGATTGAAAATACCCTCACAAAAACTTCCAGATAATATTTATCTAAGAACTATCTCCGGTGGAAAATTACCAATCATTGCTAAAGTTCAGATACCAACTATTCATGAGAACCGAACTGTAATTCTGCAATTCTTTGTAACCAAATATGATTTATCTTATGCCATAGTTGGACGACAAGGTATGACAATCTTATATCCCGGATGGAGAAATAGTTTGGTTTCTTTTCAGAACAAAGAAGCTGATTGCAAGGATTCACAAATAAATCTTGTGGAGATTATCAACAAACAAGTTATTATTAATGACAAATTAAATATGCTCTGTTTGGATTTGGTCACAATAAAACAAGATATTAAGAATCTATCACTTAAAAGGGAACAAGATTTGTCTCATAATAAAGAGAATTCATTACAACCGAGCTTACATGAGAGATTACTGATGCCAGAAACTATTTTTTCTACAGTCGAAACTACCAATCAATGTAATGAAACTACTAGTAATGAAATGGTTAAAATAAATGTAAGTAATAATTGTGAATCAGGACAGCATACATCCAATGACATTAAAAAAGAATTTAATCATGTGAGTTCACACGGTATTAATGATGCTAGTGTTTGTAATCCAACTAAACCCAGTCTTGACAAAAATGACATATTACGTAAAGAAGAATATGAAGCGTTACCTGATGAAAACGAACCTGCATTAATGGATGGATTCCAAGATGATCTGCGGTCCTCAGATAATGAAAAATTTTCTCTCAACAAGGAGAAGAAGAAAGAGGAAGAAAAGAATATTGAAGGAAAAGATCACGAGGAAATCTTAGATATATCAGGAATTAAGGAAAAAGAAAGAATGGAAGATCTTACTGCAAATGAAACAAATTATGTTTTGGAAAAATATTTTAAAGAGAGACTTCCAAGTTTAAGAAAAATGGGACATTGTTTAGTTAATACCCCATGTAGGCTTTGTGAACGTGATAATTGCATGTTTATCGCTAAAGCTGTGTTAAGTGTGATATTTTATGATAAACATTTATGGTGAATCAGAAAATTCCAGAAAATGAACTCCTTTGTGGAATTAGAAGTATAAAATATTTAATGAAGAGAGCTTTGAGAAGTTGTTTGAACATGTACACTACAGGTGAATAATATAAACTAATGTTACATGTAAGTTAAGTTGAGTTAAACTTTAAACGAAATGAAGTTAGTGAGTCAATGGAACTCGGAACTGATATACTTTAAAGGGTACAAACAATAAAAGAGAGCTTGTACTTACTTATTTTATTTTTTAGAGGGAAAGTGGATGATATTATGAAATGAGTAAATTGAATGTAAAACTTAGAATGTTTTAGTTACAAATAGATGGTCTAAATATTATGTTTAAAACCGTTGACATCCACTGTTCTCCACTGTTATTTTTATTGATATATTGTCATGGTTTTTCTGGATGATTATGAAAAATGGAATCTTCGCTCATGTGATTTAATAATTGAATTTACTTGTGTATCAAAGTTAAGATGAAAGATTCCGATTTAGATATGAAGGACAGAAACTTTAGAATATGTACAAATGGTAGAAGACTATGAAAGTCTTTCATCACAGGTAATATTGCATAATATATGAGGAAAACCAATTGTGCTTTACAAACAAACAAGGTTCAACATTGACTTTATGTTTAAAAATGTTAATTGCTTCTGTTTTACAAAGTTTCCCATTGTTATACAATATAACAGTTACTTCAAGAGAATTTTACTATTGTTTATATATTAGTTTTGCACAAAATTTGTTTCCATCTTATAATTTATCAACATATTATTAAATGTGTTTTATTCAAGTTTGAAATGTGTCACATGTAACGTCTGCTATGCCTATAAGGAACATGCCAATTTTGCTTTTGAACATTTGTAACTTTTCATTTTGATAGTTTAGACAAATTATCATTCATTCATTTTGCATTTGTGTAGTCTGGAATGGAAAGTATGGCCTACGGTACCTATTGGGTTTATTACAATCAGTGATTCCGCCAGGTACCCCTGTGTGAGTGTCACACCCAAATCCTCGAGAACATCCCCAACTTTAATTTTTTTGCGGTCAAAGATTTACACAAACCGTTCACAACTCTACTTACCCCCCTAACTGAAAATCCTGGCAGAATCCCTCGTTACAATGTATTCCGAATCAGTAGGTTCAATGAGCCCTATCGAATTTGCAACCGAACCTAGCGCACACAAAGCATGTGTTTAGTTAACCTTTTGACATTATCCTAGATGTGTCTCAGCATAGATAAATCACAGTATTTAATCTGACCACCAACTTTGGTCGCCATTTTGAAAGTGACTTAATGCATTTTAAAGCACCAGTCTACATATTCGAATTACTCTGATAAAATTCGAAAGTCACTTCTATCTTGCTGTTGAATTTCTGGGAACTGTACTTTATAATGTTAGGTTCTTTTTTAATACGTTTAGATTCCAAATTTTTATCTATTCTCTCTTTTCGTCTTCTTCTTCTTCTTCTCTCTCATTTCTCTGCCTCTAACAGACATCCATCGGTTTCCATTTTTCACTGTATTTAAATACTCCCTGCATCATCTTATGTATAGTGTTTCATCTCGCTTGTATTCTTTCATCTCATCTGTACTCATTCAAAGAAAATTGAGCTTCAGGTGTCAACACTGAAATCATTATTAGTTACAAAAATAAAAATTCACAAGACATGTTTGGAATTATAGACTTTCTTAAAAAGCAACTCCTGAGCTACTGAAAGAGATTTCACCTGTGGTACATGGTTTATTGTTTTCGTTGAGTGTCTTAGCAGATGTTAAATAATTCATTGTGCTAGTATAATGGTAACGAATTGCATATGGGAACTAACAATCATAATGTATTATTATTATTATCATAATGGAATAATATTACAAGGTGTCCCGCTTTGGGTTCCAGGAAAAACGGTCACTTCAACATACAACAACCGTATATTTAACTTCCTGAATTTAATTATCAAATAGAAAATTAATATTTTATAAAGTCGAATCAATCGAAATGTTTGCTTGTAGGTTATTAAAAAAAAGGGCTTTGAGAACTCACCTCACAATTTTCTCTTGTGTGTTCCCACATACCAGGTGTATGCATAAGTAGTTTCCGGTTTACCTAAGAGATGGCGCCAGCGAAAAGTACGCAGCGTATTCATTTCACATACGTCATTTTGTTCGTCTGACATTAAACTACAAACACATACAAGTTGAGTCCGCCAAACACTAGCGTCTTTGTTTTATCGTTAAGTGATCATGTCGAAGTTTGTGCCTGAAAAAGAACATTTGCGGCATGCATTGCTTTTCTTATTTAATCAAAAGAAAAAGGCTGTTGAAAGTCATCGTGTGCTGGTAGAAACATATGGTGAACACGCTCCATCGATTAGAACATGTGAGACATGGTTTCGACAATTTAAAAGTGGTGATTTCAATGTAAAGGACAGTTCGCGCTGTGGTAGACCACAAAAGTGCGAAAACGAGCTATTGCAGGTGTTACTGGAGGATGACCCAATCAACTCAAACTCAACAGCAATTGGCAAAAGCATTAAATGTGTCACAAGAAACAATCAGCAGACGTTTACGAGCAATGGGGAAGATCAATAAACTTGGTAAATGGGTCCCA
The DNA here is from genome assembly GCA_022664845.1 of Lepisma saccharinum. Classification (NCBI taxonomy): domain Eukaryota; kingdom Metazoa; phylum Arthropoda; class Insecta; order Zygentoma; family Lepismatidae; genus Lepisma; species Lepisma saccharinum. The sequence continues at coordinate 21,242 of JAGDQP010001818.1, forward strand.
CACGATTTGAATGAACTTCAAATGGAAAATCGCAAAGTCACTTGTGAAATGCTGCTTCAACGCCACGAAAGAAAATCCTTTTTGTATCGAATTGTGACGGGTGACGAAAAGTGGATTTATTTTGAAAACCCGAAGCGGAAAAAATCGTGGCTTTCACCTGGCGAAGGCGGGCCTTCAACATCAAGGCCAAATCGCTTCGGCAAGAAGACCATGCTTTGTGTCTGGTGGGACCAGAGCGGTATTGTGTATTATGAACTCTTGAAGCCCGGCGAAACCGTTAATGTACAACGCTATCGCCAACAAAAGATTAATTTAAATCACGCATTGATCGAAAGACGACCGGAATGGGCCCGAAGACATGGCAAAATGATTGTGTTACACGACAATGCGCCGTCTCACACAGCAAAACCAGTGAAAGACACCTTGAAATCGCTTGGATGGGACATCCTTCCGCACCCGCCGTACTCCCCAGACCTGGCGCCATCTGACTATCACCTCTTCCCATCAATGGGGCACGCGCTTGCAGAGCAGCACTTCAACAATTTCGAAGACGTTGGAAAATGGCTCGACGAATGGTTTGCCGCAAAAGACAAGCAGTTTTTCTGGCATGGTATGCATCAATTACCTGAAAGATGGGCGAAATGTGTAGAAGCCGAGGGCCAATATTTTGAATAAAACAAAATTAATTTCCCTTGAAAATTATGTGTTTTCTTTACCACAAAAACTTATGCATACAGCTGGTAGTCGAACTTGTTGGCACAGCGCTTCTTTGGTTTTTGGAGGAACTTCTTTACTGTTAACTTCAACATAAAAAAAAAAAGAAGCAAGCTATTGACACACAAATTAACAATAACAGCATAAACACAAGAAATGTTAGCGAATTGTCGTCGTGTTGACTTTCAGTGCATGATAGAAACATATTAGAGGAATCCTACCATCTCTTGGACTGTTAGCGGAGTTGTTCAACTTTAAAACTAAAGCATGGTGTTGTCTAGAATCTGATACAAAGCTGCAAATTTAAATGGATTTTTGACGTGTTCTGTACAGTTTTTTAAAAAATCTAATGGACTCTCTCTCTCAATGATTTGGTACTGATAGTGAAATTTTAAGCAGTGACTGACAGAAGACTAGCTAGTAGTCTGGGAACCACGGATACCCCACGTGCACCCCCTTGACCCATCGTGACCAATTTTATCTTATTCCTTATGGTCTAAATAAAATTTATAGCGATGTTCCCAAAAAATAAAACTGGTTTTAGACCTTAATGGCGGCCATTTTTCGTCGAAAATTGGTCAAAAAGCTATTTTCACAATTATTATCCATTTATGAAAAGGTTATTTTTTCACAATTATTTTCTATGAGCACCCATGATCCATCCGAGCCAATTTTATATTATTCCTTATTGTCTAAATAAAATTTATAGCGATGTGCCCAAAAAATAAAACTGGGTTTAGACCATAATGTGGGCCATTTTTGGTCGTAACCTGATCAAAAGGTTATTTTTCACAATTATTTTCCATGATAGGGCGTCCACTAAATGTTAATTTTGAAATTCCAGGTTTTCCAGGTCTATTCTTCTTCTTTTTCCAAATCATTAATTTATTTAAAAAATCTTCTTGCAAACAAACAAAAAAAAGTTATTTTATGAATTAAAAGAAACATATACTATTTCTTGGTCATTATATAACATGAAAATAATAATAATAATAATAATATGTGCATTTTCAAAATATTTCAAAAGAGAAAATAAAGTAGAATATTCCCTACCAGAAGGCAGTTTAGAAAATTGTGAAGTAACAAACAAACGAATAGTATACACTACCTAAATGTATAGTACTTAAAAAAAAAAAAAAAAGTTTGAAACGAAACATTAGTTCAGATCAATAAGCTCCAAAATTTAGGAAATATGCATTTCTGCATTTTTAGTTGAAACTGTTAGCAAAATTTTAGTGAAATTAACCAATACTCTTAATAAAAAAAAAAAAAAAAAAATAAAAAAAAAAAAAAAAAAAAAAAGTTTAGAATGGGGAATTCATGTCCATGTAAATCCCAACTTCGAAATATTTTAATCCACATAGTCACATTTTACTGCATATTCTTTTTGAGTGGGGAATGGCCAGTTACTTTATTTATACAAATGCATTTATATAATATATTATTGATTTATAACATTTTCCTTCTCGCAAACAAACAAAGCTTGTTTATTATATCAATTACCCGACTAAAAAAAGTTGCCTGAACAAGATAATTAAGTAAACTGAATTTAACCTCCAACTAATATGACTCATCTTAAAGCAAGGTTTTTTATGTCGTCCTCTAGTTGCTTCAATATGAAACCTTTCGGAGCTGTTCTCGCTCCGTCTTCAGGACATTATAGAGATGTAATTTTAGTGTGTCTGTAGTTTTTGTGAGATTATAGGTGGGGCCACATTGGAAGAATTGAAGTCAAATAGTTGCCGTGTGTATTTAGGCCATATTTACAACAAATTCTTGTTCGCGTATAAAAATTATGAAGGCTTAGAAGAATAAAAAATATTATATGTACAGGTAAGCGCAGATGTGTTAAAATTCGAAATTGTGTAATCTAGGATAAATAAGTGGAAACCTAAGAAAATTGTACCTCAGTAAATTAGCTGCTCGTAATATTTACACTCTTTCACATACAATCTTATCTCACAGAAAGCTACACACTTAAATTAGACCTTGACGACGACCTGAAGACTGAGCGACAGCTGCTCCAAAAGGCCTAGCAATTTCATACAGAAGCAACTACCTTAGAGAATGGCATAAAAGAACTTACTTTAAGGTGAGTCATAATAGTCGTAATTTAAAATGGCTTTATTTGAATTCAGTACTTGACAAAATATATATTGAAGTTAAGGTATTTCAAAACTTAGTTTATTATAAGAAACAAATCACATAACCACATTAGCCCAATCTGAAACAAAAAGATATGCACGATTAGAGTAGAGGATAAGAAAAAGATGAAACGAGGAGAAAACCAGAGCATCCATCAGAAAGAAGATGATGATTGATATCGGCTCGGGTACCCTCGGAGTCGCTACACCCGTACTCACAAGAAGTCTGAGAGATTGTGTCCCTGAGAAGCTTCTTATGAAAACGAATTACTTTATAAGTGCCTCATTCTGTGACCTTAAATTTACCAACTCAATAAATTTTCTTTCTTCTAAATGTTTACAGAGTAGACACTAAGTGAAAATTTAAGTTAAAAAATGCCAAATTTCTGCTTGAATTACAGGCGTTTTCCAGGTTTTCCAGGTCCAAAATAGAATTCCAGGCTAATTCCAGATTTTCCAGGTCAGTAAACACCCTGTATGAGTTCCCACGTAAACACTCTGATCCTTAGGAACCAATTTTGTATTATTCCTTATGGTATAAATAAAATTTATAGCGGTTAAAAAAAAAAAAATGGCGGTCATTTCTGGTCAAAGACAATTTTTTTGCTTCTTTTAAAAGCACTTGAGTTGATCGAAAATATTTAAAACGCATTTGAACTTCAAAACTGGCACTTTTATCGACTTTGCGTAAAGGAATACTTATAGAGTAGGTCGTGCGGGGGTATCAAATGAAAGAATTTTTCCGACAGAATATGAATTAGAATTATATTATTCAGAATAATTAAGGATTCGAAATTTATAGCATTTTTTAAATGAAACTGTTTATAACCAAAATGGCGGCTATTTTCAATAAATGGACCAAAGACTTTTTTCAGCTGTGTTAAAGTAAAAACGCCGTTAGGAGGAAGAAGAAAAAAAACTCATTAAAACTTCAAAACCGGCACTGCGTTACTTGTTTTCGGCCCAAAGAAAAGATATTATGCGATAACGGCTCCCAAAAATTGGTAACCTCTAGCCCTGGAAGAGGGTTGGGGAACCTCGAGGCCTGAAAGATGAAGTTTGTGAGTAGGTCATACGGGGCATCAAAAAAGTGGATTTCTGACAATATATGAATTACTTTATGCAGAAAAAAGCTTTTAGGGATTCCATTTTTCTAGCAAATATGTAACTGCTTAGAAAGAAAAATGGCCACCATTTTTTGTTTTCATTTTAGTATAAATCTGGAATCCCCAAAATCCTTTTCTGAAAAAATGAACTATATCCGTATTCAGTCGGAAAAATTTTGTCATTTTATTCCCCATAATATGACACACTTCAGAAAATCTTCATTTTTCAGGTCCCCCTTTTCGGACCTCCAGATAACCAATTTTAGGGGAGGGTTATAGTATAATTACGATTTCTTTAGGTCAGAACAAGTAACGAATCAAATCTGATTTTTAGTTGTCTTTTTTATCTCAACGTGAAGGATTCCTCTCTTTTTTTAAAGAAAAAAAAAATAAACTTTGACCAATTTTCAACCAAAAAACTACCACTTTGGTTTTTGCAGTTTAATTATTGCTATTCCTAAAACCCTTTTTCTGAAGAAAATAACTCATATTGATATTCAGTCCAAAGAATCCCTTCATTTGATACAACCTATTTTATAAGCTTCCATTTCTCTCTTCCCCACATGTTCGGGAGCCCAGGCTCCCAACTTTGTGGGACGTTTACCGTATAATTATCATTTGTTGGGTAAAAGCAATAACACAGTGCCAGTTTTGAAGTTTAAGTGAAGTTAAATATTTTTCTCTCAAGTACGTTTTGCAAAAAAAAACGACCAAAAACAAAATTAAACAAACAGCGTTTACTATACAATCAATCCATACCATCATAAAATTATACCTATAACCTGCATCCATCAGAAAATTATCAAGTAAAGCGAATAGAGGCTAGAAGTCACAACATAATTGACAATATATAAAGAAAAAGAAGATAGGAAACTAGAAAATATATACTTCATTGATCTTATTCACAAAGTGTCCGTAGTGAAAACTAAATATGAAGCAAGAATTGTCAAATACTAATGTATTTTAATAACATGAATGTTATAATTATAACATGGGTACATTTTATAAATAAAATTGAGTTCTTCAGGAATGAGGAATAAGATGGAACTGAACAGAAAAGGGAGAATAATTGAATGGAATGAAGATGTCTGACTAACACCTACATCCAACGAAGAGATAAACGAAAGGATGATATTGGTTATAAAGAGTAATTAAAAATTTAAGTAAGTTCAGATAATATCTAAATCAATACACAAGGTGTTTTCAAAATACGGGGACAAACTTCGCAGCTGAATTCCTCACACGAAAACAAGGAAAAAGTTACCTTGCTCATGTGTCGAATTCCGCTTCGTTTTCGAGAAAAAGGGGCTCCAAGTGGAACCCCTATATCTCGAAAACAAAGCGAAATTCAATTCATAAGAAAGAAAACATTTTCCTGGTCTTGACCTGCAAAATTCATCTCCATATTTTGGAAACGTCCTGTAAACATCTGACACAACCAATTTAATGTGCGAAGGTGGTCTCAGAGAAAAAAGGTTCAAAACATACTTTCAGTCATACAAACATAAATATAGATATATCATACACATAGAGTACAACATATGAAATTTAAAATAATACTCTAATTTGAATCATACGAAAAATTATGTCTTTGGCATAGTTTTTCTTTCTTGCATCATGTGCATAGCATTGATTCTGACAATGAAGAAAAGATACGAATTTGTCTTATATTTCAGCGTATGTGTGAAGTTGTATAAACAGTCATTAAAGAGTTATTATTAAAGGGTTAGAGTTGTTAAAGGTTAAGGCCAGGTTTTATTTTCGCGCTCAAACCGTGAATAAAGGCATTCTCCCACAGACGGCGTGTTGAGGTGCTGGTCGTAGGGGGTAAAATGTGGAGTATGACAACCCCAGGAAAGATAGATCAAAATTAGTACTGTGGGACACGGTGTGCAAGGAAACTGAGGCATCCGATTTGTTGATAGTACAGAAGTGACGATGGTTATTAATTCGAATGTTTCGAGCACAACTTGTTTCCCCCACATAAAAAGCATCACAGAACTTCCAGGTTAGGATGTATATAACATTAGGGGTGTGGCATGTACTCTCGGGATTGAGGGTGTACCGACCATTAGCAATATTGATAGTGATTGTGGGAGAAGTGATGAAAATGGAGCAGACCTTACATCAGGGTCTCTGGCATTTCTGAGCGCCGGTTTCGTGTGGTGGCAAGGAGAGATTCGTACGCACCAAGATGTTTCTAAGATTAGGTTGATGTTGAAAAACCAATCTAGGTTTGGTGGGAAATACTGATCTTGTATCTGGGTCAGATTGGAGAATGTGGAAATTAGAGTATAGGATTTGTTTGACCTTGATTAGGTTAGGATGGAACTGGGTGATTAGAGCCGAAGGGGTTTGATTTTTGAGTGGGTTGAGTGTGTGAGGATGCACGGCGGATCTGTTTGGTTACAAGGTTAGAAGGGTAGCCTCGGTTGACTAGAGCCTCCTGGAAGCGTTGGTTGTAAGTTTCAGCAGCAGAGGTGGTGGAATTCAGGCGTTATCCTCTGACGGCAAGGGAGAAAGGAATGCTTTTTTGTGTGGTAAGAATGGGAACTTGAGTAGTGTAAATACTGCATATGGTTGGTGGGTTTTATGTGAACGGAAGTGGTCAGAGTGTTGTTTTCTAAGGTGATGTCCACGTCAAGGAATGTGACTCTTTTGTCGGAAATGGACCAAGTGAACTGGACAACACGGAATTGGTTCAGTTGTTCTAGGAATGTCTTGAGACTGGTTTCACCATGAGTCTATAGCATCATTATATCGTCCAAGAATCTTACCCAGAGTAGAGGGGTCGAAGGTTGAGTATGCAGGAAATCGTGTTCGAGCTTGCCCATAAACAGATTAGCATAAGAAGGTGCCATTCTCGTACCTATGGCTGTGCCTCGCATCTGAAGGTAGTGTTTGTCGTTAAAGGTGAAGTTGTTATATGTGAGAACTAAGTTGGCCAGGTTAAGAAGGAACACTGTGGTTGGGCTATGAGGTTTGGTTCTCTGGTTAAGGAAGAATTCTATAGCTGCTAGGCCATGGGCATGAGGAATGTTGGTATATAAGGAAGTAACATTTATGGTGCAAAGATGTATGACAGAAGGAAGAGACGGTAATTACCGGATGATTTCTAAGAAGTGGTAGGTGTCGCGTATGTAGGCAGGCAGCGCTTGAACATGTGGTTGAAGGAAGGAGCCAACGAGAGCGGAAATACGTTCAGTAGGGGAATTATAGCTGACTACAATGGGTCTGCCTGGGTTACCTGGTTTGTGGATCTTCGATAATAGGTAAAAGTTTGGGGTACGTGGACTGTCCAGGATTAGGTACTTTATGGACATTTCAGAAATGTCTTCACGAGGACCATTAGGGGTAATGAAATCGGAAATTTTCTGTTTGTGGTTGTAGGTTAGGTCTGTGGTGGTGGGCTTGTAGGTGTTGGGATCGGACAGTTGGCGGTAAGGTACGAGAATGGCACCTTCTTATGCTAATCTGTTTATGGGCAAACTCGAACATGATTTCCTGCAAACTCAACCTTTGCCCCATACTCTGGGTAAGATTCTTGGACGATATAATGATGCTATGGACTAATGGTAAAACCAGTCTCAATCCAGTTCACTTGGTCCATTTCCGACAAATGGGTCACAATCTTTGACGTGGACATCACCTTAGAAAACAACACTGTGACCACTTCCGTTCACATGAAGCCCACCAACCATATGCAGTACTTACACTACTCAAGTTCACATCCTTACCACACCAAGAAAGCGATTCCTTTCTCCCTTGCCCTCAGTAAACAACGCCTGAATTCCACCACCTATGCTGCTGAAACTTACAGTCAACGCTTCCAGGAGGCTCTAGTCAACCGAGGCTACCCTTCTAACTTTGTAACCAAAGAGATCCGCCGTGCATACTCACACACACAAAAATCAAACCCACCGGCTCTAATCACCCAGTTCCATCCTTAACTAACCAAGGTCAAACAAATCCTACACTTTAATTTCCACATTCTGCAATCTGATCCAGACACAAGATCAATATTCTCCACCAAACCTACATTAGTTTTGCAACATCCACCTAATCTCAAAAACATGTTGGTCCGTACGAATATCCCTCCTTGCCACCACACGAAACGGGCGCACAGACATGCCAGAGACACAGATGTAAGGTCTGCTCCATTTTTATCACTTCTCCCACAATCACAATCAATACTGCTAATGGTCGGTACACCCTCAAGCCCAACGGTACATGTCACACCCCTAATGCTATATACATCTGCAAATTCTGTTATGCCTTTTATATGGGGGAAACAAGTTGTGCTCGAAACATTCGAATTAATAACCATCGTCACTTCTGTACTATCAACAAACCGGATGTCCCAGTTTCCATGCGCACAGAGTCCCACAATACTAATTTTGATCTATCTTTCCTGGTTGCCATACTCCACATTTTACCCCCTACGACCAACACCTCAACACGCTGTCTGTGGGAGAATGCCTTTATTCACGGTTTGAGCGCGAAAATAAAACCTGGCGTTAACCTTCAATAACTCTAAGCTCCCCTTTTCCTCTGCATTTTCAACACATTTCCATCCACGATCCACCTTGTACTTACACTTACACGCTATACAGTTATTATTTCAAGTTCCGGATATCTACGCGCTACAGCAGTCAGTTGTTCTCCAGTTTTGATGTTTTGTCCGCTACGTGTCGCCAATGTCTCTTCAAACTTGTACTTTGTGAACACGTGAACTTCGCTCTCTTCCTTTCTACTTGAAAAAGTGTGAATATGTGTGATCTAGTGACTTTTTTATGTGTACATGTGAATATGTGTGATCTAGTGCGACAGTAAGCTATAAGTATTATCCTTTTTTCTCCTTCATTTGTCTTAAACTTACCTTATATATATATATATATATATATATATACGTGTGTGTGTGTGTGTGTGTGTGTACACATGTATATGTTTATTATGACATTACGGCCTTTTATCCATCTTGAATAAAAAAACGAACAGCTTTCTGACAAGGTTGATATACTTTAATAACAAAAAGAAATAAGAAGTAACAGTTTCGGAGTATACCACCTCCTTCTTCAGACTTCACTCTACAACTTAACGTAGAAATTGACATAAGCAAACAAGACAACAACAAGCAAGTACATCACCTTCTACTTTCCACCAATCAGAGGACAGTACTAATTAAAAATTCACTTTGCTTCCCCTAGCGCTGCTCTTTCCTTGGGCGAGCGCACCTTCAATATACCGGTCAGATTTGATGAGCAAAGAGATCAAAACCAACTTTTATCACATAAATATTGAAAATTCCTTTGTAGAAATAGTTTCTCACAAACAAGTCCCTTGCTATACCGGCTTAAACAAAAGAAATAAATAAATTTAAAAAAAAGTACAGAATAACCTGTGCGCTCAAAATTAAAAAAAAAACAAAAAAAAAACAGGTTTATAAAGTTCATAACCTTCCAAGAAATCAAAAAACACCAGTAATAAATACTAAATAATAAATAAACTAACAATTATATCTAACTAGATAAAAGTTTTAAATATAAATAAATAAGGAATTTCCAGCATTTTATCTGATAAAAGTTGTTTTTGAACTCTTGGGTCATCAAATCTGACAGGTGAATTGCAGGTTGCGGTCGCTCAAGAAGAAGGCAGTGCTAAAGGTAAGAAAAGTGAATTATTAATTAATACTGAACCCCGATTGGTGGAAAGGAAAAGCTGATGTTCTTGATGTCTTGTTCGCTTAAGTCAATTTCTACATTTAATTGTATAGTGAATTCTGAAGGAGGTGGTATACTTCCGAAACTGTTACATTTTACCATTAAAGAGTGAAAAGTATGTGACTGGACCGGGGATCGAACCCGGGACCTTTGGGTTACCGTCCCAATGCGCTACCAACTGCGCCACCCAGTCGACCCACTTCCCAATCACACACCTTGCACTCCTGATGTCAATGTTCTCTCTCGAAACCACCTGGAGAGTACCACAACTCCTAGTTGTGCTTGGACTTTCCTGTGTCTCATAATGGTGAACATCCCACACGGAAGAAATAATTTCCCAAGTTGAAATGGAGGCAACTTCTGATTTTTTTTCTGTACATCAAGCCTCTGTAGGTACAGATACAACATTTCACATACTTTTCACTCTTTAATGTTAATTGTATCTGTAATTACAGAGGTTTGATGTACAGAAAATAAATCAGAAGTTGCCTCTATTTCAACTTTGAATGTTACATTTTAGTTTCTTTTTGTTATTAAAGTATATCAGCCTTGTCAGAAAGCTGTCTTTTTTCTCTACGTATATGTTATTTAAAAACTATAGAATATAAATAAAATAACCATATCGCATAATGCTTTTATTTTAATGTTCAAAAACGCTTGCTTTAATGATACAGATCATTCATATATACAGTAAATACAACAAATTTGGTCAAGTTTGTCCAATGTCGATTGTTTTTAATGAACAATAATAATATGAATTGACCTAGTTAATAGCATGATGAAAAAACACACACACACATCTTTGAAGCAAGAGTAATATATCTGTCGCTCGATAAACTAAATTAGAACAAAAAATCAACAAAAATATATAAATATTACACCGTAACTATTTACAACAGAATAAATACAAGCACCGCAATCGCTTTGAATCGCGCATAATTTCAGAAAAGACAAAAAATATACTTTAATACACAGCCAAACAATATAACCTGCACCCAAATTTTTAAACTATATACAATGTATGTGTGCTTTTTATTTACATGCACCACCGGTATTTTTCCATAGGAATAAAGAAGTGCATACATATGAACTAAATATTGATTGGATTCCAGATGCAGGTAACGTATATGAAGATACATGACTCACCAGGCTTTTATCAACAATTATAAATCTAAAGTTGTTTGCTTTCGCATTACTTTAAACAGCTTTCCATTTCAACATCATGTTCCGAATCATATCTTAAACACTGCTGTATCATAGAAAAAATATGTATAATGTATTACAATAGAGAGTGAATTATACTTTCAAAGATATACATGAAATCACTTGATTACGTTATTTACCACAATGCTGCCACTGTAGCAATAGGTAACCGACGCGGAGATTTTCCCCATCCAAAAATTTAGGTGTAATTATATATTTGTATACACTTCATATGCAGACCTACTATGGGTTATCTCGGAAAAAATTCTGGATACATACCTTTACAAGACTACAAAAGTGGGTAAACTATATGCAGAAATCGCAAGCAACCCTTTCTGCACTACAACTATGCAGTTTATGCATATCGACCACTTACAATCACAATATATATATATATATATATATATATATATATATATATATATAAAACTAGTACAAACGAAAGCCGGGAAGGCAATTTAAGGTAAATTTTAGACAAATGAAGGAGAAGAAAGGATTACTTACAGCTTACTAACGCACTAGATCACACATATTCACATGTACACACAAAAAAGTCACTATATTTCGTGTATTCACACTTTTTCAAGTAGAGATGAAGAAAGCGAACTTCCCGTGTTCACAAAGTACAAGTTTGAAGAGACAGTGGCGACACGTAGCGGACAAAGCATCAAAAGTGGAGAAAAACTGACTGTTGTAGCGCGTAGATATCCGGAACATGAAATAATAACTGTATAGCGTGTAAGTACAAGGTGGGATCGTGGATCGAAATGTGTTGAAAATGCAGAGGAAAAGGGGAGCTTAGAGTTATTGAAGGTTAAGGGCAGGTTTTATTTTCGCGCTCAAACAGTGAATAAAGGCATTCTCCCACAGACGGCGTGTTGAGGTGCTGGTCGTAGGGGGTAAAATGTGGATTATGGCAACCAAGAAAGATAGATCAAAATTGGTATTGTGGGACTCGGTGTGCAAGAAAATTGGGGCATCAAGTTTGTTGATAGTACAGAAGTGACGATGGTTATTAATTCGAATGTTAAGAGCACAACTTGTTTCCCCCACATAAAAGGCATCACAGAACTTGCAGGTTAATATGTATATAACATTAGGGGTGTGGCATGTACCCTTGGGATTAAGGGTGTACCGACCATTGGTTCCGTCGTGCATCCAAACAGATCCGTCGTGCATCAACCCACTCAAAAATCCAACCCACCGGCTCTAATCACCCAGTTCCATCCTAAACTAACCAAGGTCAAACAAATCCTACACTCTAATTTCCACGTTCTCCAATCTGACCCAGACACAAGATCAATATTCCTCACCAAACCTAGATTAGTTTTTCAACATCCACCTAATCTTAGAAACATCTTGGTCCGTACGAATCCCTTCTTGCCACCACACGAAACCGGCGCACAGACATGCCAGAGACCCAGACATAAGGTCTGCTCCATTTTCATCACTTCCTCCACAATCACTATCAATACTGCTAATGGTCGGTACACCCTCAATCCCAAGGGTACATGCCACACCCCTAATGTTATATACATACTAACCTGCAAGTTCTGTGATGCCTTTTATGTGAGGGAAACAAGTTGTGCTCTTAACATTCGAATTAATAACCATCGTCACTTCTGTACTATCAACAAACGGGATGCCCCAATTTCCTTCCACACAGAGTCCCACAATACCAATTTTGATCTATCTTACTTGGTTGCCATAATCCACATTTTACACCCAACGACCAGCACCTCAACACGCCGTCTGTGGGAGAATGCCTTTATTCACGGTTTGAGCGCGAAAATAAAACCTGGCCTTAACCTTCAATAACTCTAAGCTCCCCTTTTCCTCTGCATTTTCAACACATTTCGACCCACGATTTCACCTTGTACTTACACGCTATACAGTTATTATTATTTCAAGTTCCGGATAACTACGCGCTACAACAGTCAGTTGTTCTCCAGTTTCGATGTTTTGTCCGCTACGTGTTGCCACTGTCTCTTCAAACCTGTACTTTGTGAACACGTGAACTTCGCTCTCTTCCTCTCTACTTGAAAAAGTGTGAATACACGAAATATAGTGACTTTTTTTATGTGGACATGTGAATATGTGTGATCTAATGCGAAAGTAAGCTGGAAGTATTATCCTTTTTTTCTCCTTCATTTGTCTTAAATTTACCTTATATATATATCACCCCCCACACCCCCATACACAATAAGAATCTATTTCTGATTCTTGAACCAAACGGTTCAAGTTTTCGTCAAAAGAAAGCTCAGCACATATACATATAATTGTTTGCATAGTGAAATGGACTTGGGAACAGTTTTATACTTTTTGCGGGAAATGAATAACGTTGGTTCTGATCTCGTAGTAATTATGATAATAACTCTACTAGTTTGCACACAGATTGTGTTGACGATACTCGTATTTCATGATTCATTAACCTTAAACACATTCGGTTATAAAAAAGTAAAACTATGTAGTGTGAAATTCAAAATACATTTTTTTAAGAAATCACGATAAGGAAATAAAACTAACTAGATTCGGATATCTACTAAAAACACACTTATGTTGTTTCTCAAGTGGATGCATAAAAAAAAAGCTCATTAACAAACAACAGTTGCATCTCTTCGTAAAAATACTAAATATATCAGCTTTCAAAATTCTTACTTTGACATCTCAAGCTTATAAACCACTATTATATTTTATCTTACCTCATACTTAGGCCTGAAGACTGGCACTGACTTTATACACAGTTAGATTATTACCAGTCTCCAGAACGGAAGAAAACGAAGCAAGTTCAAAATATTGCCTTAACAACTCAGCAATATCGTAGTAGTAGTTCTAAAAGTTACGTTGACACGTAGTACTCAAGGAATAAATTCAAGTCAGTTTACATATTTACATAATTTTAAATCATCATTTTGGATCTAGTACGGTCAACACATCCTTTCACATGGGTGAATTCAACTTGTTTTAAGGAAATTTACTGCATTTTAGTTCTGTAATATAATTATGTAATACAATAAACACGCGCGCACACACAAAAGTAATACGAATAATCACGAATAGATCATATTATGCTTCTTACAGAGCATAATGATTCAGTGACTTAGATAGTCTTACACTCCTTTCATTTTATATGTACGAGACTCTCATTTTGGTCCATAATATATAAAAAATGTACAAAAAGAATTCAAACATACATGAACATAATACCAGAACTAAATCTCATTTTCAGGTTCCGCCTCACAATACTACTTAATTTTGGAAAAATGCATATAGAGGGGTACAATTATTCAAAACATTTCCTAGTCATATTCAGTTTCTGACGGGCAATGCTCAAAAGATAATTGCGTATCCTCTTGTTAAATCATTACTTTTATATTGTAGTAAAACAACTTACAAACTGACGTTAATATAACTTCTAGGTAAATGACAAAATTTTGTATCTTTTGTATTTTTCATAGTTTATTAAAAGCCTAATGTAAATCAATATATGGATAAAAATGTATATATTACCTGTATATCGCTTTCAGCATCGCTCGTGCTTCAAGCGGTCCCTCATTAATTTTTCCAGCTCGCAGCGTACTTCTAGAGATTTTAGGGGTTACGTAAGGCTCAAAACATATAATCAAAATTTAACTATGTAGTAATTTCATTATTTAAGTAGTTAAACCTTGTCAGATAATCTTTGAGAGATAGATAGAGAGAGAGAGAGAGAAAAAACTATTTTCTACATTTATGAAATTCCAGAGTTACAAGAAAATTCCCTGGCCACTAAATTTCAAGACTATCAGGTTTTTCAGACCATCGGACATCCTGATAAAGGATGAGAATAGCTACTGTTACTGGGAATGCAACATACTTCTATTTTGCTACGTTGTGCTTATTTGATAAAACCCGACGATCGTTTTGTTATCTTTCCTGCTTTCATGTTAATATCAGAAAAGATCCCCCTGACCATGTTAGCACGAAAGCTAGGAAAAGAATATCAGGTTTTATCAATAGAACGAATATCCCGAAAGAGTTGTATGAATAATATAATATCATACAAAAATAGTAATATTATGTCAGAGATATCTTGTGAAAATTTCAAAACACGTATTACTCTTATGTTCTTTATAACGATATATTCTGGACCCTTTTCTCTAGGAAATTTTAGAAACACTGAATACTTCTATGTCAAAAGGCGCATGATACTAAAAGTAATTTTGTATTTACCAATAATGACGTAGCATATTAGAGTAGCTTGCCACTGACGTAAATAATATCAGTGGTTTAACCGAATTAAACGCTTATTGACTTTTGATGACGTCATATGGTATATTCACTTGCTTGTTATTGTTCTGGTTCTCATTGTATTTTAAACAATGGATGTATTACTTTTTGTCTTTTTAGCAGCTGACTTGTTTGAATAGTTGGAGCATATCTGATTCTAGTTCGACACGTTTACAGCAATGATCTTCACCTCATAATAGTTTTGCATCCGATGAGATTCGAGCTGGATGAATGTAATATCTCCAAGAGGACTATATTCAACAGGAATTATCAAGTAGGTATGGTTTTCATCTACTTATTGAATTGATGTCAAAACGCATTCATAGCTGAGAAGAATCTACGTGTTGAGTTTTAATTTAATGTATTATTTATCATATGTTTCGTGGAACTAATACAGTTTGATGTTTCACGGTTCATATTACTGTGTGTTATTCTGTTTAAGAGGAATAAGCATATGTCTGGTATATGAAAAGTATTCGTATTACGTTTACAGTAAAGTCAATACTCAAATCGACAGATTTCATAATAAGTACATCTGCTTTAGCTATCCTTTTGAACCGTGTGACTTTTGTTTTACAACAATTATGGCGCATTTTGTAACAGCAATGAATTATCTTTGGCAACTGATTTGCAGAAGGTTATTATTGATCATGTTGTATGTAATGGAAGAATCACTGATACAGTTCAAATTTAGAGATTGGAATAGTTTTTCGGGTTCTCTAAGTACATGCTACAAAGTATTAAAACATTTGATAATTAGTGAACAGAATGAGATTAAGTTACAAATGTTCTGTACAATTTAGAGTTGGTTTACGTCATTCAAAAAGCTAGCTAGCTAGCTCTAGCTCTCTCTCTCTATACACTAGAGTTCATTTTCTAGAATCGAAAAAGATTACGTTTGGGAAGATATTTGACAGTTTTGTGTCATTCTGGCAGACAAAGTCGGTTTTTAATAAATGGCTGCAATTAATTGATGATTCAGTTGTGGAATCGATTGTGGTTATACAAAATTCTATGGATCCGAAGTCCATGTTATTGATTGATATTATTTGTAATAAGCAAACTATACAATTTCAAGTCGATACGGGAGCCTCAGTATCAGTAGCTGATGAATCATTTTATAAAAAAATATTATGCACATGTACCTTTAAGACAATCAACAAAGATTTTGCGTTGTGCTTCTAATAATTGTTTATCAGTCATTGGTGCATTAACTGTAGAAGTTATGTACAGTAACAATCAGTTTTTATTGGAATTAATCATAGTTAAAGAGGTGTTATTTTATCCTTTGTTGGGTCGGACATGAATGGCAGAGATTTGGCCCAATTAGAAAGTGAATATTTTTCAGGACAATAATTCAAAAAATCTTAGTCCGGTTTTAAATTTACGATATAAACCAAGATTAGATTTTCAACAATTGATTGACAGTTTTAAGGATGTTTTTAGTCAGGATATTTCTCAACCAGTTCGCAACTATAAGGTATATGTTCCGATTAAACCAGAGACAGTTCCTATATACAGAAAGTATTAGGAGATACCTGTAAATCTAAGGAATCAAGTTAAAACTGAATTAGGTAAGTTACAGAAGTTAAACATAATCCAGCCAATAAAGTTTGCAGAATGGGCTACCCGATTAGTAGTTGTACGAAAGAAGAATAACGAAATTAGGCTGTGCTTAGATTTGAAGAGTACTATTAATAAGGTTTCGGACAAGTATACATACCCGTTACCAAAAATAGAGGATATTTTAAACTGGTGCTAAGAGCTTTTCAGTATTAGATTTGCGTAGTGCTTATCTACAAATAAAATTAGATGATTCATCTAAAAAAAATAATGGGTATTAGTACAACATGGGGCAATTTTATTCAGAGAAGGCTCCCATTTGGCCTCAATAGCTCTGCAGAGATATTCCAGCGTTTTATGGATGATTTAGTGGGCCATTTACGAGGTGTAAAATGTTATCTGGATGACAAGTTGATTTTTGAAGCTGATAAAGATGAATGTGTGAATGTGCACAACGAGCTGCTACAGTACTTTCTATTTTTCAAAAGCACAACGTTAAAGTTCGCAAAGATAAACGTATATTTTTGGCATCTGAGATTAAATATTTGGGTTTTTGAATAAGCAACAAAGGAATACAAGTTCTATCAGAAAAGATTTATCCTATAATTAATGCTCCTGAACCAACTAATATATTACAGTTAAAATCATTTTTTGGTATGTTAACTTTCTATCATAAACATTTGCCTAATCTTTCAATGATGAGCCCTAATCTGAATTCGCTTTTAACTAAAGGGTCCAGATAGAATTGGTCTAACTTACATAGTTAAAGTTTAATAATCTCAAAACTCATCTCCGAAACGAATTAAATTTACGTCCATTTAACCCAGATGCGGAGATTGTAATAAAGACAGACGCTAGTCCTTATGGGGTAGGAGCGTACTTTTTAATAGAGTGAAGGGCAAATTCATAACTGTATATACACTGCGCTTCGGCAACATTATCATCGGCTGAAAAAGCTTACGCTCAACATGACCGTGAGACTTTAGCCATCGTCTTTACGCAAATTTCATAAATATATATATAACAATACAGACTCAGTGCCAGCTAAACTAATTTTTTCTAATAAATCAATTCCAAGTACAGCATCACATAGGATGCAACGTTGGTGCATTTTTGCTTCCACGTATGACTTAAAATTCGTTTACACCAAAGAGGTGGAGTGATTTATCTGCTGATTATGTCGCCTCTCTAGAGAATAATTTAATATTGCCTGATCATATTAAAAGTCATGGAGCTCAGGATAAACTTTATACACAAGTGTTAAGGTGGCTAAAGGATGGATGGCCAAATTCACTACCAACAATATATAAAAGTACTGAGATGGATTCTGTTTTCAAGATTAGATATCTATTGTCTATAGAGAATGATTGTATACGTTCGGGTCAGAAGATAGTTTTACCGCATTCGTTACGTTCAGATTACTTAAAGTTACTTCATGACTTCCATTGGGGAACAAATCAAATGTTATACACTGCTAGCTCTACAGTATGGTGGCCACACAAAGATAGGGATATCAAAACGATATCACGGAACTGTAATGTTTGTAAGTCTATGAACAATGCGCCTAGCTCCACGCAATACCATCCATGGCCTAAATCTAAAATTCCATTTCAAAGAGTACATGTTGATCACGGCTTTTGGTACGGTTTTAAGATATTGGTATGTTCAGATAGTTTCTCTCTTTAATCGAAGCATGGTTGGTACGTTCGACAAATACCGATGGAACTTGTGAAAAGTTAAAAGAATTCTTTTCTCAATATGGATATCCTGAGACATTGGTTTCGATCATGGACCACCTTTTAATGGCGAATTATTTGAACGCTTCTGTAAATTGAGAGGAATAAAATTAATGCACTCTCCGCCCTTTCACCCTCCTAGTAACGGTCAGGCGGAAAAATCTGTACAAACGACTAAGATAGCCTTAAATAAATTGTGGTTAGAAGGCAAAGAACGTCTCTCCGAACGTATTGTAAATATTTGGTTAAGAAATATGGCTTACTCTTTAAAGTATTCTGCTTCTACGGTGGATGGAAATACACCAGCTTCATTCATATACAAGTATAGCCCACGGAACAAATATAACATAGCGGCTACAAGATGCTACGCATCAGGCGGTAATATTTATAACAATGGACAGCATGAAGGAAAACAAGTTTGGGTAATAAATAATTTAGGCAAAGTTCCACGATTCGTTCCTGGTCGAATTATTAAGCAGATTCGTTACAACACTTTTCTAGTTAAAGTAAATGAAAGAGATCGTGTATATCACAATCATCAGCTTCGTTTTGACAATCTATGTAAAAATGAATTAATCAAGTTTGACCCATTATTAAATTCGGATGGTTTACACACAACATCAAAGAACGAAACGAACACTCATTTGGGTAGAAGATCTACAAGACTTCGCACGAAACCTGGTTGGTTAAAAGATTACGCCACGAAAGTCCAACCTTAATGAGAGTTTTAGAGATTATTGGAAATCATCTTTGGTATTAGATTGTTTGTCATGGTGTAACTGTGTTCAGGTGTTTCTGCGATATGTTGTGCATATTTGGCAAGACATTTATGATCGTTACTTTTGTTATATGATACATATTTAGTCAAAGCATAAATTAATTGACTCTGAGCATTCAGATGTTTGATGAAGTGTGGTATTAATTTCATGGTGCTATATTTGACTTGTAAGAACGATGTGTGTTACGGTTATATTGTGTTATCACTCCTAATTGTTTTTTTTTAGAAGGAAGGATTGGATTGACGTAAACAATATCATTGGTTTAACCAGGTTTATTGACTTTTGATGACGTCATGTGGTATATTCCATTGTTTAAATAAAATGAGAACCAGAACAATAACAAGCAAGTGATGTATTATTTTTTATCTTTTTAGCAGCTGACTTGTTTACACTTGTCTGTTTAGCAGCTGGAGCATATCTGATTCTAGTTCAACACGTTTACAGCAATGATCTACTCTTTATATTAGTTTTGTATCCGATGAGATTCGAGCTGGATGAATGTAGTATCTCCAAGAGGACTATATTCAACAGGAATTATCAAGTAGGTATGGTTTTCATCTACTTATTGAATTGATGTCAGAACGCATTCATAGCTGAGAAGAATCTACGTGTTGAGTTGTCATTTCATGTATTGTTTCTCTTATGTTTTATGGAGCTAATACAGTCTGATGTTTCACGGTTCATATTACTGTGTGTTATTCTGTCTAAGTAGAATAAGCATATGTCTGGTAAAGGAGACGTATTCGTATTACGTTTACAGTAAAGTCAATACTCAAATCGACAGATTTCATAAGTACATCTGCTTTAGTTATCCTTTTGAACCGTGTGACTTTTGTTTTACAACAGCCACACAATTGTTGTAATAGTAGGAACAACAAATTAAGAGCTTTCTCTTTTTTATAAGTAATCCATAGATTATTATTACACGGGAGAATGTGCGTAGGTCATATGCAAATATTGCGCCTTTTATACAAGACATTCGCGAATTTCGGTGTCCACAGACGATCCTGGAACACTGGGTGCGTCAAGTCAGTGGCTAGGCCTGTGGATTGGCTGCTGACTTGCATCATGTGCAATTTAATAGCGTATTCGCTGACTAGCTTAACCATAGCGGAAACTGTTGTCAGTGAAGTGGATTGCTTTTACTGTCCGTTGCCGAGTAACTGAATAAAAATTATTCACAAAAGTTCAAGTACATGATGTGTGTTCTGAGCCATCACTTAACAAGATGTTAAAACTGAGGAATATGGGTTGAAAATAAACGTACTTAGAACGAAACAGATGGTAACTGGAACAAATCGAACCATAGTAAACATCAAAATGGGGGAAATAGAACAGGAAATCAAGGTTCTATTATTTGGAAAATATAAGTGAGGATATGAAATGTGGAAAGAGAGAGGAATACGAAAACAGAAACGGCGACAAAGACGTTCAGTAAGAAGAAGAATCTCTTCTGCGGATCGATGAATAAAGAGTTGAGGAAGATATTGATTACTTGTTTTGTATGGATCAGAAACGTGGACTTTACGAAGGCGTGAAGAAAAAAAGTGGAAGTGTTTGAGATGTGGACATGGAGACGAATAGAAAAAATAGCTGGACAGAGAAGATGCGTAATAGAGAAGTGAAGAAGAGAGTAGGGAGATACGAACAATATTACAGACAATACAGAAGAGGGGTAAAATGGTTAAGATATAGGCTGCGCAGATTGTCTATTAAGATATGCAATTGAAGCATTGGTTGAGGGAAAAAGAGAAAGAAAGCGAATCCATTTCCTTCACAGTATTAAGGGAGATAAATCATATGCTGAGACAAAAAAGAAACTCGAAAAGTCGGAACGATGGCGAGGGTTTAGCTTGCCCTGAAGGACCTGCTGCTCTCAGCAGAATACTGATAATATTATTATATCATTGCGAGACTTATTACTTACAGAGAATTTATAATATTGACGTGATATCGTACATCAGTTATGTATTTTTAGTCCCAATTTAAATAAAAATATCTAACAACCAATGTGTTTATCTGCTCTATAGTAGATAAAGTATACAATGTATCTAAATGTTTAATTCCTTTTTAAGGTAAAAGGAATGAATAACACTAGGGCTTACGCCCGCCCCGATTAAAATCTTTGTAATTTATGCATTCTGTCTGACGATTCCATTTGTACTAGAGCAATCTAACAATATACGTACCATCAATGAACATTGCACCTAACTCTAAATTATCAAACAATCCGAAAATTATCAGAAACCCAGATGTAAGGTCTGCTCCATTTTCATCACTTCTTCCACAATCATTATCAATACTGCGAATGGTCGGTAAACCCTCAATCCCAAGGGTACATGCCACACCCCTAATGTTATATACATACTAACCTGCAAGTTCTGTGATGCCTTTTATGTGAGGGAAACAAGTTGTGCTCGTAACATTCGAATTAATAACCATCGTCACTTCTGTACTATCAACAAACCGGATTCCCAAGTTTCCTTGCACATCGAGTCTCTCAATACTAATTTTGATCTATCTTTCCTGGTTGCCATAATCCACATTTTACCCCCAACGACCAGCACCTCAACACGCCGTCTGTGGGAGAATGCCTTTATTCACGGTTTGAGCGCGAAAATGAAACCTGGCCTTAACCTTCAATAACTCTAAGCTCCCCTTTCTCTCTGCATTTTCAACATATTTCCATCCACGATCCCACCTTGTACTTACACGTTATTTCAAGTTCCGGAAATCTACGCGCTACTGCAGTCAGTTGTTCTCCAGTTTCGATGCTTTGTCCGCTACGTGTCGCCACTGTCTCTTCAAACTTGTACTTTGTGAACACGTAAACTTCGCTCTCTTCCTCTCTACTTGAAAAAGTGTGAATACACGAAATATAGTGACATTTTTTATGTGTACATGCGAATATGTGTGATCTAATGCGAAAGTAAGCTGTAAGTATTATCCTTTTTTCTCCTTTAGTTGTCTTAAATTTACCTTAAATTACCTTCCCGGCTTTGCTTTGTACTAGTTTTATATTATATATATATATATGTATATAAAGCGGTGAGAAAGGTCCAAAGCTTAGGGCCAGACCATATACTTCACTTCTTCCGGAGAATGCCTCAATTGATGCGAAAATTAAGACATGGTTCAAACATTTGCATTTTCTTTTCAAATACTGTACTGTAGTATTTTTTTAATCATATCCTTCCTCTGTGATATTTACTGAAATCAATCAATCTATTTCCATAGGTTCTGCTGAAAATTATTAACTGCGTTTAATTTTAAATAATGCCTCCGATGTATTCAAAATATAATAAACGTAAGTAGAAACCCTAAGACGCCATACTAGGAAAAAAAAAAAAAAAAAACAACTCGTACTATTCTGACAGTAAGTGTATCATCTTATATCATTATTAATCTCTTTTATCAGAGCACGGAAAAGGTATTTCTTACAAATGTTGAGTCAAAACCTTGTGTGGAACTTGTATGCTTCGATCTGTTGACAAAATAACATTATTGAAGGTTAAAAAAATCGTATAAAACAAACAATTTTTTAAAGAAAAACAAAATAATTATTTTGAAGAAAAGCTAGCCATTATACACTAAACATGCTACATCTTTGACCAAATAAACATATACTGAAGTTAACTACAGACTGAGATGCAAAAGGCACTGGCTGTGGTTTCACTTTCGGAAAGGGAAATACGGCTACAACATGGCAGCAATGTGATGTTCCTTGTTTCGCTAAATCTTACCACACAAAGTAACTAATACATTATTTTGATATAAAAATGGTCACACAATTCATCTTACTGCTAATTATTTTGTGTCCGACAAAAGCACAATTCTGTGGCAGGATGATTACACCGCATTTGCTTTTAGGGTTTAATAAATACTGCTAATATTCATTATATGTAATATAAACTTGCAAATACAATGGGTCGTTTTCATGAAGTGGTATAAATTTACCTGCTATTTTCACGAAAATAATATGTCATTTAATCTGATCTTTAAAACAAAACAAAACAAAAAAAAAAAAAATCTTTTTGAGTTATGAAGAAGTAAGTGGCTGAATATGGTTCTTTTTACTATTTCAGTAAAGGTTTTCACTAATGTACATAATGTTTAAAAAATGTCTCGAGGAGATATAACAGATCAAACGATGATTCTTGGGCTAAACTGAGGAGTGTGTTTCCAATTATCCGTTTTGCAAAATTTTGGAGTAAGAGCAAAAACCACGATCTTTTTCCATGAGACCATAGATAAAAGTCATATTTGAAACATCATTTAGCGTAAGAATTTACGTGCTTCGACACAATAATTGTGTCAATTAATGCAGGAGGTTTCAGAGTATAATAATAATTTACATTCAGCTCAAAATAGGAAATTACTAGATTTAGGGCCAGTTCTACAATCGACCGCTAAACTTCTAGTCAGCGCTAAGTTGAGGCCAAGTTTGATTTTGGCCAATGAGAGTATGCAAAATGAGAGTTGGCCATAATTTAGCGCTGACTAGAACTTAAGCGGTCGATTGTAGAACTGACCTTTAGTATATTTTGAAAATACATTCCACAATTATCGTTACAAGGAATTAGAAGAAATGAAATTATTATTATTATTATTACACCTACTTTCTTAATCTTTATTTTGATTTTAATATTTCTGAATTTATGAAATTTGAATAGTTTCTGGAATCTAACTATTCTTTTTTAATTTTACTAAACGTTTGACAAAATACAAGATGATGATGATACTACAAGCTCCTACATTTATAGAGCTTGTTAGTCTTTTTGACTTTTACACTCACCTCCAAACCGTGACTAAAATGATCAGAGCATGAGAGACATGAGTTTGTAATTTCGAAGCTTCAGACCGTGTATTTTTAACATTTTATTCAGAAAGTTTGTAAGACTGTTCTACAAAGTAAATACACTATAAAAATCATTATATAGTGTAACATACGTCATCAGACACTTCCCTAAATATGAAAATCATTATTATACATACATATGGTAATTTAAGATAAGAACTAAAGGGGAAACAAACAATATGCTTAACCGAAAATGAGTTACATAATAATGAAATTCTGTATTTAGATAAATATAATAATTGTACCTTGAAACTTTCTGCAGATTCTTTCATTATAACTTTTGTGTTCTCACGAACTTCGATAATGAATATTCGCAACTGAACATGTTGTAACCTGTAAGAATATTAAGTACAATGTAACAGTAATAATGTAATTCAGTTTAACCTCTACATTTTTACACTATTTATGTCGATGTTAACTATAACATTGTTAACAAATAAACCTGTTGATACTAAGCGCACAAACATTATCTAAAACAATGGCTGTAACAGACGTCAGACACTGTTTCTATCTCACGCTCTTTACTACTTCTTCAGGAACTCAAACTAACTTCTTACAATCCTTCTTTCAATTATAGTGTACATATATATATAAAAAGTTTCATACTTCTCTTTTGATTTTAAAGCTGACAATAAAAAAAGTTTCTACCTATATGTCTGAAAGTCTCTTGAACGGAACGTAGTGCTGTGGTTTACATTTACACATACACATCTTCATAATCAGAACCATACGTATAAATTTCACTTACATTTAGTAGTTTTGTAGTTAAAATACTTTCATATTTTCCTTATAGAAAGCATCAACTCCGTTGGATGATGGATTAAGAGGAATGACTTCAAAATGGCAACGGGAACAGATTTCATCTGAGGTGGAAAAAAGTTTTTCAGACGTTAAAAACTTTTTCAATCCACACTACTTACGCGGATTATAGACGGGATTACTGGTGCATCAGTTGTTGGCAGAATTTTCACTTGATCGAAGCTTACGTAACTAAACTAGAATTTTGGAAGGGATGTAGAAATTCTCTAGCATTACTGACATCATTACCGTTCAACAGCAAGTTGTCATTAGTACATTTCACTGTTCCTTCAACAGTTCTTTTGCCATATCCTACCTCAAAATAATTACACGTTATTTCGACAACTCGCTGAATTATTTCAAGCACGAATTTCCTCATCATCGTAATATTATACTTATTGTGACACTATGAGGAAGTAAAGCCACTGAAGAAATCGATCCTACATCTTGTTAAGGAAATAGACTGCAGTTATCAATAATAAAACAGTCTTCAAAATTAGTTCATATACTATGAGCTTGGTAAGCGAACATATTGATATTATACAGAAAAAAATTAAGAGAACTATTTCCTCTTCCGTAATACAATACCACAGTACGCAATACGATTTGTTTCCCTAATGGCCCATATTACGTTGCCTCAATTTCCTGCGAATTTTTGGTAACATAATTTAAAGCAAAGTCAGCATTAAAAGCACGAAACTTTATTTTCAGGTATGATTTTACGGCTTGCACCTCTTTCGCTTAATGATTCACCACAAAAATACATTTCTTGACGTCGATAAGTGAGATTTTATTAGTTTACTTACTACCCACGATTTCTTCATTGAATTAAACTGAAAATAATTTTTAACCTTTAAGCAACGTTGGCTCACGCCCGGATAGCGGAGGAATGTTGCAAAAAACCGGCCAGGGCCTAATGGTAAAGGCAACCATATAGGAATTTGCCTGGTGTGACTGGGAAAAGACTTAAGTCACGATAGTTGGCCGCTGGGATCGTTCTTAGGCCAGTGTTCTATCAACTGAGTCGCTTGGTACGATTTCTTGTTTCACTACCCTTCTCATCTACTTTGCATTAAATTTGATATCTTCCACTTTGACAATAACATCTTTCCATTTTCAAGTACTTCACTTTAACAGCCTCTTTATACTGATACTTAATTCGATTCTGACTTAATTCAGAACATGTACTGACCATGCAAGTTCCATTATTAATTAAACACACAATATCGTCGATTAAATGATTAAGAGCAATCTCATTAATGATTTCATACAAACTTAAAGTATCTTTACACATGCACGAGTTCTCCTGTCTTCAGATCGTTGTGATCTTTTCCAAAATACGCCAGAAATTTACAAAAAAATTAGTTTGTATGTGGATTCTTCATAAGAAAACGAGAAAATGTATTTTTCACAGTTTAGAAATTTTACTAATTAGCTTTGTTCACTTTATCTATATAGTTTGCTCTATCTGTAGATTATATGTGTACACAGTAGCGTAGAAAGGAATTTCTCAAGGGAGGGGATATTAATAAAATCGTATCCTTGGTTGTTATGCAACATAACATAACAGCAGTTAAAAATATCTTTCGGGACTTCTTTCTGTAATTTTAGACTAGCACAATTATGCGGGGAAAATATTAGATACATGAATAGTCTATAGCCTTTAGTTAGTTTAGTAGTAATACAAATTTATCCACATTTCAAATTTCAGGTTGGACTTTGTCAAGAACGAAGAGTTTCTCGATCAATATTTACCAAGGTTTATGCGCTCACTTTGATGACAGATTCGTTCAGTCACATTTGAAAGTTTTCTGAGATACATTTATTCGCTTCAGAGTATAAAATATCATCTCTGACATAGAGGTGAGTGCGGATTGTACAAAGTCTGAAGCACTTTTCAGAAGTTTGGAAATCTGATATGCTTCCATTCTAGTTTGAATAGAACATTTCACTTTTATTAGTTTCGCTTTCGAAAGTCTCAATTAGCGTAGACTATTTTTTATGTATAAAGGAAAATTAAAATTCTACTAACTTTCGTTGTCTATTTTCTCGTGTTCAGTATCTTTAAGATCCATAAAGTTTTAGACAACACGTTCGTTATATACTATAATTTCTGTTAGTTGATTTTTGTAGCTGTTGGATATTCTAAACCCATACTAATTTTTCATATCGGTGACGTATCGATGCGGAGAGTTCAGAGGGTGCGGACCTCTCCCAAATTCCGATTTCTTTGTAAGCTTAACATAATTTTAGGCCTAATTGTTTATTTGCTATCTAACTTCATGTCCACACCCTCTTTGAACCTCCCACAAATCCCTAAATACCGTAAGAAAAATTCTGGATACATGCGTGAAACAGATTGTCTTATGCTGTAATTGAATCTCATTTTATGGATTTTTGTAGATATTTTGATAGATTCTTGCGTATTCTAATTTGTCTTCCTTCTGATAATTTTCTTTGGTTATAACAGCATCTTTGGCATTATTAAGAGCTTATGCATTGAATTTATTACGCCTTTAATCTGAGCTTGTGACATTGTTCGATAAAGAAATTTGGACAATTTCTTCGAACACAAATTATAACAATTCTTTAAAACAATGAATTATATAGTTTTATACTCGTCTTCTCACATTCAGTAATTTCTTTATGCTCTAGGTGATATATTTCCACTTTTCATAATTCCATAAAAATATGCTCTCCGCAGCGGATATAAAAATAAGTGTTCCAATTATTCCTAAATATTTCAATATTAGTCAAATGTAAATTGTCTTAAGTAATTCCACATTGTGTTGCACTAACACTTAAATTGTAGCAGGACACTGTCACATTATGTCTTGAATATTTTTAAAACGTCCCAGCAAACTGCTATTACCATCATACTCATCAAAATAAGAACTCATAATTAACACCAAAATTTATCAGATTTGATCAATTGATTTCGTTAAATCCTAACCTTCTTTCTTCACCGCTCTCCTTCCAAAGCCTGTTAGGAAAAGATTTGCCAGGCTGTTACAGAGTCACATGAACAAACTTCTGTTTAAAACAAAATCTTACATATCATTGACGTAGCTACCAACAAAGAAGCTTTCCCATATTGGAGATAACACGAAAAACATCTCCATAGTCAGGGAACAAATTCCTTAATTGAAACTTGATCGCAAATTTCAATAATTTTATTTTTATGGTTAGACTCTTCTTTCCTTGTAGACAACCGAGGCATTAATGTGGTCTAATGAATTACGCCAGCGTCTTCAAGGTTCCGGGTTCGTGACGATTTTAACAACCATTGCGCTCACATAATTGTTACAGGCTGAAGTCAAAAGACAAGTTAAAGTAGGACTACAATGGAAGTAAATGTCACAAGTAAATTGCCTTTTTCTTCGGAAGACAATAATTTAAATATCAATTACGTGCAATCTCAGCCTTTGTAGGTACCAATATCAGCTTCTTCTAGAATTAAAACTTGGGAGGCCTGTACTTATGTGTAATTAGTCTCCACTGTTTGTGAAAATATAAATCAGAACAGGTTCAACACCTGGATTCTTCTTGAGGAACCACACGTAAAAGAGAAGAGAGAGAGAGAGAGAAAAAAAAAGAAAGAAGAAATAATATGTACAGAAGAAGACAAGTATGTATGTGTGTTCGTAACCGCTTGAGAACAGAGTAGCCACGCAAAATTAGGAGACTTTTATTCTTGATTTGGAAGGAGACTATTTTATTCTTGGTAAGTTATTATTTTGTATTATATATTTGGGTTTCTAGTTGCTTTCATTTTTAATAAAGTATCTAGAAAAGGGTTACTTAAGTTACCCCTATCTGCATTTAGATAGGGATATTTGGTTATATTTATCAGATAAACTACATAAACTTATGTGCTTACATAATAAACTCCCGACGAACCCAAATGTGTTATATTACATATCGTTTCATAGCTGAAATATCCTCGAAAAAGGATTACGCAAGAGAATTCACAAAATATTTTAAGAACTAAAATATATGATAGATAACTTATTTAAACTATTTTCACGCACATTTGGTCATTACTAATTTGCATGCTACGGTTAAATGTTTACAGATGAGGCAAATAACGATAAACTAATTTGAGCATACTTTTTTTTTTCTCTTTCATCTTCTGTACAGTTTTCTGTCATTCTTTATCTGTCGTGAGCTCGGCGGATTTATTTTGTGCACTAAAGTTGTTAATGAATGTGTGGAAAATAATTTACAGTTTGCTTATTTTGAGACCTAATACCATTGCAGATTTAAGGATAAGAAAATTAATGATAAACTTATTTGAAGCATAATTTTTCTCTTCTATTTTTCACCTTTAAGCATTGTACTTGTTCCTCTACTTTGCCGTTTCACTGCTAACTACTCTTGGTGGTTCGCAGAATTTGTTCTGTTCCCTACTTCACTTTGCCGCTGCTAAATTTATCGAAACCTTACCTTTAAAGTAGACAGTTCTTGTTTCACAAATTATCACACTTCATTGAATAAACAAATGATTAAAATAAGAAAAAGGAGATTAGTTACTGTACAAATCATTGCAGTAGATGCATCAATAGAAAGAGTGTCTAACTAGCACGGAGAAGACATGTAAAAATTTAGAAACGAAATAGTAACGAGGAGCGACTAATCTGTCATTTTCTACTGTTTATAATATCCTTTTATCTACTGCTCGTTAATGGCCAAGTATAGTTCAAATTTCTACGATGTTTCAGTGTTCTATTGTTTGTGCATTGCTACAGGTTCCATTGCATATTTTTATTTTTATTTAACGGCTCTCTGGGTTTTCCTTATATGTACTATATATATATATCTGTCTTTAAGTAAGATAGCTTAGCTGCTCCACGTTCCCATTTCCTCTACACTATTTACACTTTTTTCCCCGTGATTATGTCTTATTTCTTTATAACATGAATTATTTGTGCATCTACTGCAATGTCCTTCTTGTACATGTAATTAATCTCTTTCTTGCTGCCATATTATATATATAACAGTCTGTTGGCAACACGGCGTCTTCCCAAATCCCCCACCAGTCCGCTCTGTCCTTTTTCTCTCCTACTACGTGAATACGCTTTTGCGAAACGCTGCCATTTTTCTGTTTTCACTGTGAAATTGCTGTACTCCAGTCTCAGCATTTGACTATGTATATATATTTGAGATGGTAAAAAGAATAGAAAAAAAAAATAATAATAATACTTACGGGAAGCACTAGGTGCGCGCGAGGTGGATAGCGGTTAGCGGCTTTCAAACGGGGTAGAGTGTCTACTGCCGATCCGGAGTCTGTTGTCCGGTTTCCTGTGTTTTGCTTCTTTCTTCATCTAGCCTTCCTCTGGTAAGGCCATTCGACAACCCATCCTGTTAACCCCCATTCGAAAGGAGAGAAAAAAAAAAAATACTTGCCATGACTTATGACTTAAGTCAGATTTTATTATTATTATGTATTGTACCCAGGTCAATTTTCAACACAAAACACAAACCCGTGTGCCATCAGTACTTGCGCAGAACGTTGTCATTTTATTATGTGGATGCCCGCCATTTTGTTTTTCTATCTCTTCCAACTGTCCACGTGTGTTCAGTGAAATTATTTCTTGTCTACAACTGAAGATGACTCAAGCTGAAAATTTTAAGTGACTTTAACACTATAAGTGTGTAATTGTGCACGTGATCTTCGTCAAAATACTACGTAAGTACAATTCCTCTCTTCTCTCCTCAAATTTCACCTATTATATTGCCTATCAGGCCTTATCCTATATATACTTTATGTATATATGACCACCCCGCTAGTCCAGTGGTTACCGTCGCTGACTGCCGATCATGGGGTCCCGGGTTCGATTTCCAGCTCTGCGAAGGCGTGAGGGTCTGGAACAGTGTCCACCCAGCATCGTGATGCAAATGGGGAGTGAATAAAATACAGTGGCGATTACAGTTGAGAGCTTCAGCTCTCCTCTTCCAGCACGTCTGGTCAGCGTGGGAGCAGTAGACCAACTCCTTCCGGGAGAGGCCTCATCCAGTAGTGGATTGAATATGCTAAGTGGTACTGTTCCAGACCCTCATGCCTTAAAAAAAATTCTTTGACAAAACCGGTTAATCGAACCCGGGACCCCACGATCGGTAGTCAGCGACGCTAACCACTAGACCAGTGGGGCGGTCATTATATATATATATATATATATATATATATATATATATATACACATATATATATATAGTACATATTGGAGAAGACCTAATAGTAAATATAATAGGTATGAAGATCACGTGCACAATTACACACTTAACAATATACACTATGAGGCAAGAGCGCTTGCTTACGCGTATAGAACGTTATAGTAAAAACACACATAAATCACGCAAGTAAAAAAAGATGGCTAGCTTTTGCCGATAAGGTATGACCACGAAAAAAAAAAAAGGTTAGAGAGGAATATAACGTGAAGCAATTAGGCTATATATAAGGTATTGCTTTGATAGATAAAAGGTTAATGTTTACGTCCATTCCTGGCGAAATTAACATGAACATACACATATCATGCAATTATATATTGTCTCATTACGACGACGAAGTGTTAGTGTTACATGTGATCGAACAGTAACAGTTCCAAGATGGGGGACATCGTACCGCTACCTGATTTGATCATTTACATGCATTACATTTGATGAAAGTAACGTGTTATACTTTAGTACTGGAGGCATAGATCAGTTAAAGATACAGAAAGTAAATTTAATTATCTAATTAAAGTAAAGCTTAATAGTTTAAAAAGTGTGCTATTACACAATCTTCCAAATTTGATGATAATTAACCATAACTTGCAATAGTAAGATGTAAGATATATTTGGGGTACTTCAGCTGTACAAAAGATGCAGCGTTACACTTCCTAGTAGACAGCGAAAATAGTTGCAACTGTACTTCCTACCAAATAAAAGCATTCCTAGTCTAATACCGAAAATGGTGTATAAATTTGAAAGAGCCTGTCCAGTTTGCTTTAAAGCTCTGACATCCCTACAAGCTTTTAAATTTGGTATGAAATCAGTGAAAATGTATACCAAGAAGTACTGAGTTGATTATGTATAAAAGCAAAAGAAACGACGAAGATACAACAGAAATGAGAACTACAACGAAAAACTGTAAGCTGGCATAGCCCTCGGAATTCCATAGTACAAGTGTAGAAGATCTGAATATTTAGAAGTTAAATTACATTACAACGTGAATATTACATGTAATAGATTCCAGAAAATACCTTTCAGTAAGTAAATCTTTCATGATATGATCTAATAATCATTCCAGTCATGCTACAAAATTTTGTCACGTCAGCGATATGAAGTTCTCGTATTTATGCAACAAATAAAATATTACTTAAAAAAGGGATAAAATAATGTGTTCAATATCAACCGATTTCAAATACCAATTAAAAATATTTATGAAGGCGTTAAATTACATACAGTGCGACAGGAATGAAGACTAATGAACCTAAATTTCTTTTCTTCAGCATAAATTACTACCCTTATTCCGACCTTCAGTACAAAACGTAACATAAATCTGCACTGCAAAACAGCCACATCACAGCTTAGAAAATAAACCAGCACTTAGTACTGGTAATTTTGACATGTGTTGCAAAGAGAGAGTACCGAAAGGTTATTTTATCCAAGGTCAAACTGAATTATTTAAATATTGTGATACATAAGATTTCATTCAGTATTCGAGAAATATCAAGAAAATTTTATGGCTCAATATTAAAGTCGTGGAAAGGTTGACAGAAATATTTTTTTTCCCTATCGCTTTGTTCAGAACAGGAGCGGCGAGCGACCGAAATGTTATTTTTCTTATTTAAAACAATCTTAGAAATGTTAAACTATTTTCTAGATTAAATAGCAAAATGTTGAATAATAATTATTATTATATTTGGAACTTTCTTTCTCAATTATTTTCTTCCTAAGTGATGAAAATAACTTTCAAGAAATAATATTATACCACTTCAAGAAAACGACCCATGTACACTTCACTTGGTTTTGCTTCTGTAACAGACAATAATGGAATGCAACTATTAGCAGAGGAAACATCAAGTCTTACTTAAAAAAATCCATTTGGCAAGACTATTAGAAGCAAACATGACTTTATTTCCACAATCATGATTATATACAGGTTCTTCATTTATGTGAGGATGATGTTAGCACTCAGTGTCAAATTATCAGGCACTGTTCCACTACACTTCGAAGGAGACAATATTTCTGCCGAAGAACACTGTGCTTTCATCATACATTATATGTCGGTATGAAAACAGAAGTTCAACCTTCTTTAGTTAAACAGAACAGAATTTGGATCCTCATTATCCATTTGTTTGATGTGTCTTAAAACATCTTTCTTTGTAATCACACCAAGAAGGCGCCTGAAATAAAAAAAATAAAAAATAATAAGTAACAAGTAAAAATGTAAGGATACGTGTGGCTTCAGCTCCTGGAAAATTAGTACATTAACATTATGAATCAGACATTTGGGCAAAATACTACTGCTTTATTATTATTTTTATTTTAAATTCTAAATTCCATTCCAATTATATTAAAAGTTAAATTTTCCTTTCAATCAAAAGCTCTCACCAGCCTAATGCAAAGCATTATACCCCTTTTCAGCAACAAGCTTATTGGATTCTGGGGTCATATTAATGGTGACGACTTCAAAAAGTCTCCCAAATGGTCATTAGTGAGACAAGAACATTGCTTGTTTCTCTTCAGATAGATAACGTTTGTTCACAGATATACCACTGTCAAAAATGCTGAATGCTTTCATGTAAACTTTAATAAGCTCCTTGTACTTTTCACTGTCGAGACTTTTGTACAATTCATGCAGATTTCTGC
This sequence comes from Lepisma saccharinum, assembly GCA_022664845.1. NCBI lineage: Eukaryota > Metazoa > Arthropoda > Insecta > Zygentoma > Lepismatidae > Lepisma > Lepisma saccharinum. Next base: position 54,985 of record JAGDQP010001818.1, read on the forward strand.
TTACCTTTATCATGGTACATCATCCTCGCTGCCATCGTATTTTCTAACTCAATGGCGATTAAAAACACAAATACAACTAGTTTCGCCAAATTATTTATTAGCTTCCTCAGGTGCAATAGGAAGCTCAAAAGGTTAAGGGGATAAAAGAAGTCGTCCGTAGATATGGCCTTTGTCAGTTTTCTTTGGAGGCAAAATAAAAAATGGCGGTCACAGGCGGAAACAAGGTAGATGCAATGCAACCATAGAGTCTTGCGAAATAGAAAGCTGTTTCCGGATACTAAAAACGAAGGATTGTTTTAGTATAGAAAAAAACAACCTGCACTAAAGGCATGTTAAATAAATCCTGGCTTGACATAATAAATAAAATGTAATAAAACAACAACATATATATTTTTAAAACATCCCTTTATTTATTTGAACATTTTTTATTATTAACCATAATAAAGACATATTTATACACAACTTCCCATCCATAACCAAACACAAAGTTGTCCACTGAAACCCTTCTGTTTCAGTATCTGGAAACAGCTTTCCATTTCGCAACGCACTGTAGCAGCATGGCACCTACCTTGTTTCCGCCATTTTTTATTTCTCCTCCAAAGAAAACTGACGAAGGCCATATTAGCAAACGGCTTCTTTTATCCCCTTAACCTTTTAACCTTCCTTTTGCACCTGAGGAAGCCAATGAATAATTTGGCGAAACTAGTTTTGTTTGTGTTTTTAATCGCCATTAAGTTAGAAGATGCGATGGCAGCGAGGATGATGTACCATGTTAAGGGTAAGTATATGATATGGTCCTCGCCACGTAAATTTACATTGGATTCATGCAGACTTCTTTCTCGGTGCTTATTCTTGTAGTTAGTAAAATAATAATGCTTAACTGCAAATGGAATGGCAAGTCTTCAGGATCCACTGAAAAAAGATCTTCAACCGTCTTCATTTGAATGTGTTCTTCTTTAAACAAGGTAATTCTTCAATCAGATCATAGTTTTTGGTTGAATATTGTTGTCCTAGTTCAGTGTGCTTGTGCTGCGGGATATGCTCTACACAAGTGGGAAAGTTACACATTTCAGTTTTAAATAACTAATATCTGAAAAGCTTTAATTTCATTTTGAAAGTTTTAACTGCTGTTAACATTTGGAATATAAGCTTATCCTTGTCCTGACGTTGAGTTTTAAGGTTATTTAAATGAGTTAAAAGGTCAGACAAAAAAGAAAAGGTCAGGATTCCAGCACTCAATTTTAAGCTCGAGAAATTTTCTTCGTTCTTGTTCTAGAAACACGATTTCCTCTTTTAAAGCAACACAATGCCGAAGCACTCGTCCTCGACTAGACCACTTCACTTCTGTATGATTAGGTCGTTGCACGTCGCGTCTACCTCCTCAAGAAAAGTTTGAAATGTTCTATGTTGCATTCCCCTGGAAAGGATGTAATTAGCAATGGAAACTACCACTGGCATTACATGATTCAACTTCAAAACTTTGCTACACAGTACCTGCAAATTATTATTATACAGTGATATTTCATTATATTTCTACTGGTAAATAAATAGCTTAATAAGAGAAATTGCTCCAGCAATTTATTTCGCACAATGCCGGAGAACAAACAATGCGAACTGTCAGCAACTTAGCAAAATCTATTCCCAACTTATCACTCACACACTTAAACTAATTCACCGGATATTTCTTTTCTGGTGGTTTAGCCTTTCGTGGAGCACATACCAACAAGTTCTTGTGTGTTTTCGAAGTTTTTATCTACACTTATGATAAAAATAAGTAATTGAGCTGGGTCCTTCAAATCTGCAATGTTTGAAGCTTTAGTCCATTGCTATATAGTAATAGCGATATTCACTATCTTTCCGCTTCAACCGGTCGCAAGGGTTTATAGAAATGTCCGCTATCCTTCCCTGTACACTCATGCGTGCTAAACTGATATTCATTCCTCTCTCTTCTGGACATCGCTCAGAAAAAGCAATCAACATTAATTTTAGATAAACTCCTTTCAGTAAACTTTTTGTAGTAATAGCAATTTTCTTCGAAATTTCAAAGTTTATCTTCGTTGAATTGCATCTTGAGTCCACATAGCTAGTACGAACCTACGCCCCCGACAACTATTTGGAACTAGGAAAAACACACGACGTGGTGGCTTCTCGTAAGCTGTTAGTTTTCTTACTTTCTTATTTTAACAAGTCAGGGTCGATTAGTAAATATCAATGAACATGTACTGTCAGTTCATACTAGAGTATAAAAGCAGATACATCAAACATTTTGATTTTCTGTTTATTTTATTTTCATTTACATTTTTGAGATGAACAAATATCTATGGACAAGTCGTACGAATGACATCCTAGGTGAGCACTTTACGTTAGAAACGGATGGAGAAGATAGTGACCAGGACCTTTGCATCTTCGATTTAGCATTTGCCTAGTGAGCTATAGTAAACCTTGGAAAACCTCGGTCAGCATTTCCGACAACAGGCCCCTGTGCCAAATAAAATCCACGATCATTATCACTATACCACATAGGTTGTGATTTAACTTTCCGTAATGCAATGAAACGTTTTTGGACATTCAAATAGATCTAATGACCTGAAAACGCTGGGAGATGGTAGAAGACTGACCAATATAGGTTTGTCAAATGTCAGCATTACTATTAGTATATAAACAACACGTGAAGGTAGGAGCCAGCCCACACTGTTTACGTATTGAAAAGGTATGGTACAATGATACCATCAACAATAGTGAAAGCACACCAGTCATTAACCTTTCGGAAGACAAGTTGGTGTTCAAGAATGACGCGAGGATTTTCCCTACCCCAAAAGATGGTATTGTGTCGGTTCATATGGCCACTACCGTAAAATGCTATTTGGTCCACCATGTCCAGACCGATACGTGCTATTTCTGATAAATCTAGCAGCATATCACGCGCACACGTTAATCATTTGTCAAGACCTAAACGGTCTGGATACGATACAGGCGCATTCCGAGGCCTTGCGTCATGGTTCTCCACATAGTTTATTATTGTATCCATGGGTGGATTTGGGAGAGAAACCCGGGGGGGAGGGGGAAATCACTTTAAAAGCTATCGTGTAGAATGAAACATTTAAAGTCATTCTGAATTGTCGGGGGGGGGGGGGGGTATGCCCCCATAAATCCGCCCATGATTGTATCCCTTTCCAAAAGTATGTAAAGTGATTCTTGTACAACAATGATGCTAACTTCACTTTTTTGTGTTCTGAGACGTCCACTATTCCCTTTGTAATCATCAGTCACCAAGCCCGTCCGCACCAATTTTTCGTAGATAGGATAAATTGTTAAACGGTTGGGTGGATCTCGGTGAAACTATTCGTGGAACTTCTTTCGAACAACCGTTGGAGAGCCAAATACTCCCATCAGGCTTGCCACAACTCTTCTCTTTTCCAACGTATGCCTCGACGCTAATCTATCTGCAAAGAACATAAAGACGGTTCCATGTGTGTTATACGATGTTACAATATTGTTCATATTCCGTTTTGCCATATGTAGTTAGCAGGGTGTCACACTTCAGGTTAAGAACTGCTAAAGTCGATAACAGATTGCCCCATTTAAGTGTTAACATAATCGTGTATATTTTGATAACTCGGAGAAAACATGAATTAACATTTGTCTGCCTCATTTTACTTATATACAATTTTTGTTAGTAAAACTAGCTCCACGTTTGTTGGATATACACTCGAAAAAGCTTACTAACAATGGAAAAGAATTGTCCATTAAAAAAATCGTCCACTTTATGTAATATTGTGACCGTATATTTTATATAACATTGTTAAATTTTACAATGCCCACAGTACGTGGTGCAAAACTACTATTAATAATGAATCTTAAAAACGAGTCCTTTTAATGTCTATACAGTTAGGATCAGGCAGTAATAGACTTTATTCTCCTAGAACTATACTTACTTTTCCTAGAAACAATAGAATAGCTAATCTAATATGAAATAACGAGAAACATTTCGTATGTGAGAAGTAAAGCGTACAGACGAACTTACCCATTATGCGTTACAAGGGTTTGCCTAAGTCCAAGTTTGCGAAACATATCCACAACTGTTTCCATGGGAGTCTGATCAGTCATAGTAATCGGGGCCATATCCAAGATTTTCTTTAGTTTTAGTGGAGGCGGACTACCGGGTGGCAAACTGGGAACCGTACTTGTAAAGAGTACTAATGACTGTCCACATATTCCTTCTTGAGTGCGTTTCGCATTTGCTGAAAAGTAACAGAAATAATAAGTAAACAATAAAGCTGAGAATACAGCAATAAGTCCTGAAGGTTTTGGGAACAAGATTTATCATCATTTCAAGAACAACTCCGCGAAAATATGAAATTGTTTAGATTAACATCGAATATAGCGAGAGGCCATGCAGAAATGTGCAATATATAAAACATTCTAGAGCTATACTACCAGGTGACAACGATTTAAACTCTATTTAATTCAGTGACATGCAGCGAAAAACACACCAGGGGCTGTGACGAAACCCTATAATGTGACAAATCTATCTCAATTAAGGCAGTGAAAATGAAAATGGGGAAATCATCGCCTCTGATTTTATTGAAATTTTCATATGTGAAACTGGGAGAGATTGTAAAAAAAAGTATATTTTTTTCTTCTTAAATTTTTTTTTCACCACACGTGAGATATAGATGTTCAAAGTTGACCGTGCGGAAGCCATTTTCGAATGTTATATTTTAAAAAATGTTTTAAATTGTAATAACTTTACAAAAAATTCAATTCGATGCCAGCATTCGTTATTAACGTGGGCGAAATTAAGATGAAGCTGCTCTACAACCTAACCCGTGTCAGTACAATTACATACATAAACCATATAGAGAAAAGGAAAGTACACAAAAACATAAAACAAGTGGTATATGGTATAGTAGGAAATGCAAAGAAAAGGAAGTAAGTTGCAGAGTCAATTACAAAAAGTGGGAGTCAGTAAAAAAAAGTGAATGAAAAGAGATGAAGGAGAAGTGTGGATGTAGACGAGGAGAGAAGAAAGAAAAAAGTTACTGCAGGTTTAGATCTAGTTTCAGTTTAGCATTCAAGCTCTGAACGAAAGCTCCTTCCCAGAGACGACGTGTGGATGTGTTTGTGGTGGAGGGTAGAGTATGGATTATAGATATTCGGAAACTGTCATCGAAGTCAGTGTTGTGGAATTGCGTGTATGTAGACACTGGCGAATCGGGTCTGTTGGTGACGGAAAAGTGGCGGTAATTATTGAGACGTTGATTCAAAGGACAACCTCTTTCCTCAACATAGAATGCCGGACAGAGTGTACAGGTTAGGATATATATGACGTTTTAGGCTTGACAGGTTCCTTTGGGTTGTAGAGTGAAGTTGTCATTGGCTGTGTTGATAGAGATAGACAGAGATGTAATAAGGATGGGACAGGTTTTCCATCTAGTGCTGTTACATTTGTGGGCGGGAACTGAAGGACAATGGGACGAAGGGTTAGTGTGGACCAAGATGTTTCTAAGATTGGGAGGATGCTGAAAACTAATCTCGGCTTGGTGGCAAAGACAGATCTGGTATCGGGGTCAGATTGGAGTATTTGGAAGTGAAAATGCAGAATTTGTTTCATCTTGGTAAGTTTAGGACGAAATTGTGCGATTAAGGATGGAGGATTCGGATTGGTGTTGGATGTAGGAGCAGGTGATGTGTGTGTGGCTGCAAGTCGAATTTGTTTGGTTACGTGGGTAGCCTCGGTTGACTACAGCCTCCTGGATGCGTTGGTTGTAGGTTTCGGTTGCGGAGGTGGGGGAATTCAGGCATTGTTCTCTGAGGCCAAGGGAGAAGGGTTTAGCTTTTTTGAAGCGGTAAGGATGGGAACTTGAATAATGCAAGTATTGCATGTGGTTGGTTGGTTTTATATGAACGGAAGTCGCAAGGGTGTTGTTTACGAAGGTGAAGTCTACATAAAGGACTTTTGTGTTTGAGATGGACCAAGTGAATTGGATAACACGGAACTGGTTCAGCTGTTCTAGAAACGTTTTGAGCCTTTCCTCACTATGAGCCCACAGCATTAGTACATCGTCCAAAAAACGTATCCAAAGTAGAGAGTCAACGGTTGGGTTTGTAGAAAATCGTGTTCAAGCTTGCCCATGAACAGGTTGGCGTATGAAGGGGGCATTTTTGTACCCATGACTGTGCCTCGGATTTGAAGGTAATGTTTGTTTTCGAAAGTGAAGTTGTTACAGGTAAGGGCTAGGTTGGCTAGATTCAGAAGGAAAGCTGTTATTAAGATGTAAAGAAGTAAAATTTATACAATACTAACAAGTAGCTTGTCTGAAGGGGAGGCAGTAATTTACGGATTATTTCAAGGAAGTGGTAGGTAAGCAGGCAGCGCTTGAACATGTGGTTGTAAGAAGGAGTCAACGAAAGCGGAAATACGTTCCGTAGGGGAATTATAGCTAGCCCCAATGGGTCTATCAGGGTTTCCGGGCTTGTGAATCTTCGGTAGTAGGTAGAAAGTATGAATGAGTAAGCTGTCTGGACTTAAGTATTTTATGAAAGTTTCGGATATGTCCTCACAAGGACCGTTAATGGTGACAAATTCGGAATTATCTTTTGGTGGGTGTAGGTTAGGTTTGTGGTGGTTAGTTTGTAGGTGCTGGAATTAGACAGTTGTCCGTCAGCCTCCTGGAGGTAGTGAGCTTTGTCCAACACCATTGTGGCAGATCCCTTGTCGGCCGGGAGAACCATTATATCTTGGTGCTCACGAAGCGCTATGAAGGTTTTGTGCTGGGAGCGGGTTAGGTTAGGTTGGTCGGGAATTTGTTGTACGAATTGGCTATTGGTACTTGCGGAAATTAATGCTGAGATGTATCATTCGAGGGGATGACTAATAGGAAGGGGTGGTGGATCCTGCGCTGATGAGGAGCGGAAACGTTCCAGGCTAGAATGAAGCTCACTGGAGGGTACTGGAAAAATGGAAGAATTTTTGGCCCAGAAGTAGCGACATCTTAGTCTGCGGGAAAATGATAAAACATCTTTGAGAAGAAGGAAGTGATTGTATGGTTTAGAGGGTGAAACGTGAGTCCTTTCGATAATATACCAGTTTCAAGTGGAGAAAGGGAGTAGCTGGATAAGTTTAAAACGGAGGTAGCAGTGGAATCGTCCCGGGGATCAGGTTTATTCATGGCTTGGTTTCTAAGGTCTGATTGTATATTATTACCGGTAGGGTGCGTTTTAGAAGTAGATCCAACTGGGGAAAATGAGTAGTACTCAATTTTGAGCGGAAGTAGCAGAAGAATTGTAATGGAGACGAGTTTCTTTCAGGGATCAGGTCTGAGGTCTGATTCTGGATTATTACCTGTTAGTCGAGTTTTGGGAATTGGTACCGGTAATGGTGAGTTTCCAAGTAGAGGAGCTGGATATTTGTATGGGAGAGGTAGAGGTAAAGACCAACCAGCTTGGAAAGCTTGGCGACACAGATGTGATAATTTATTCAAGTGTTTTTGCTTCATGGAAGAGTATTGATAATGGGCCTCCGTTCAGGCAATGGAAATACTACCGTACCAGTCATCTGACATCAAAAGGAGGATTGTAGTGAGGGACTGGATGGTGATCGACAGGTTATGTACGCGGTGTAAATGAAGGGAATACATACTGGTGGTTAAACGGACAGCGAATATGCTACAAAGAGGTGTTATGAAAGGGCGGTTGGTCGGTGCTATAGCAGACAAATAAAGTTCCGGTGTCAATTCCGATGGCGTGAGCCCTAAATTCAGGCATGGGCTAATAATTTAGTATAGCGAATAAAATACTAAAACGACAGTGGCACCACGTAGCGGACGACACATCAAGTTTGGAGAACAATTGACTGCTATATAGCGCGTGGATTTCAGGAGCTTGGAACAATTAACAACTGTGCAACGAGTAAGTTCGGGATGGGATTGTGGAACGAAATATGCTGAAAATACAGAGCAAACTGTAGGTTTAGAGTTATTGAAGGTTAAGGCCAGGATTCATTTAAGCGCTCAAACCATGAATATCCCACAGACGGCGTGTAGGTGCTGGTCATAGCGGGCAAAACGTCTATTATGACAACAAGGAAAGTTAGATCAAAATTCGTGTAGTGAGACTCGGTATGTAAGGATATTGGGGCATCCGGTTTGTTGATAGTGCAAAAATTAACAGTGGTTGTTAATACGAATGTTAAGAGCACCACCTGTTTCCCCCACATAAAAGGCATCACAGAACTTGCAGGTTAGAATCTATATTACATTAGAGGTGTGGTACGTACCCTTAGGATTTAGGGTGTACCGGCCATTAGCAGTATTGATAGTGACTGTGGGAGAAGTGATGAAATGTAGCAGGTTCTACATCTGGGTCTCTTGCATATATGAGCGCCGGTTTGGGGTTGTGGTGAGGAATGATTCGTACGGACCATGATGATTCCAAGATTAGGGGAATGCTTTATCATGCATAAAATCTACATTCTAAGTTATTTACATTCAAACATCTTGCTTATCATACCAACTATGCTCAAAATTGAGGGAAGCTAATCTTGTCCACAGCCCACAGTACGCAGTAGATTTCAGGTGGTAGCGCCTAGACATCTTTTTTTGAAGCACATCACTGATTAGGTTAACAAGTTTGTATTTAATAGGTGGAAATACATACACACTTATTGTTTTTTAATATAGGACAAATGAAGGAAAAAAAAAAAAGGAATAATGATTACAGCTTATAGTCTGGTATTAAATCACACACATATTTACATATACAAAGTCACTATATTTCGTGCCTATACACGTTTTCAAGTATCGAGGAAGAGAGCGATGTTCACGTGTTCACAAAGTACAAGTTTGAAGAGACAGTGGCGACATGTAGCGGACAAAGCACCAAAACTGGAGAAAAACTGACTGCCGTAGCGCGTAGATTTCCGGAACTTCATAGTAACTGTATAGCGTGTAAGTACAGGGTGGGATCGTGGATGGAAATGTGTTGAAAATGCAGAGGAAAAGGGGAGCTTAGAGTTATTGAAGGTTAAGCCTAGGTTTTATTTTCGTGCTCAAACCATGAATAAAGACACTCTCCCACAGACGGCGTGTTGAGGTGCTGGTCGTAGGGGGTAAAATGTAAATATGGCAACCATGGCATCCGATTTGTTGATAGTACAGAAGTGATGGTTATAATACGATTAAGTTTTAGGATCTTCAAATGGCTGCATCAGAATGTGCCTATTTAAAGCTTCGAAAACGTTGGAATTTTATTTTTCACCGGTCAAGTGTTTGAATTTTATTTTTATTTATGATCTTTAGGTATCTAAGGCTCAGGCCGAGATAGGGGAGGAGAAAGGATTCGGGAAGGTGTCAGCCGAGGGATAAGAAAAAAAAAGCGTGCAGGGATGTAAAAAAAATAAACTCCTTTCCCTTGCTCCCTTCATTTGCTTTGAGAAAAAGTTAAAAGTCGTTGAAAGAAATATTCCTATCAACTCCCTTTGGACAAGTAAACGATAACAATCAAACACAACTATCTCTATAAAATATATTTTTTCGAGTTTCAGATATATTGAGTTAAATTGGTTTCATTTATGGCTGTCATTTTCAGCTCAGGCCAAAATAAGGTAGGCAGAGGATAGAGGAGGCATTGGCCAGGGTCTTTCATAATTTAACATCCCGGCATCGCACGAATCCATTGGACCGTATATGCGAAACCCTGAAGATTCGAGTTTCGGATCCTCTGAGATCCGGATGTGGCCATCCCTACTCATCATATTTCGCATTACATCAAAATGCTGCTGAAATGATGGTGACTCAATGGTTAGAGCGCTCACCTATGGCGCTTGGGTTCGTCGATTCAAACCCTGCTCGTACCACGTGGGCTTCGTAGTGGGCCGCGTGCGTGGGTTTCCTCGGATTCACCCGTTTCCTTCCAATTTCGTCATTCCACCAACCATTCCATCAACATCCATCTGGCCCGAGCCTGAGCTGCCTAAAGGCCTAAAAAAATTAAAAGCAAAGTACCTGATTAGAGCACAAAAATTTATCAAGAAGCACGCTCTTTCTTAATTTCGAAATGGGTCTGTGCCGCCTGTGTGCTAATGTAAATGTTTTAATGTTTATCACCAGTATAGTATTCTGTAATATGAATCATATTTTTCTTTCTTATGCCAATCTTTTCTTTCTGTGTGTGGTTTGAGATTGCCAATATTTCATTGCCTATCTCTCGTGTAAATATACACTATTATATTACACTTGCAAGGTTAAAAGATTTACATTTGCACCCATTTGCTACCGATCGGGTATCCATGTGGTCTGAGTTAGGCCAGCGACTCGAAGGTCTCGGGTTCGAATCCCGCTAGGGGCATGGATGTTTGTGGATTTTAGTAAGTGTATATAGTTGAATCGTGATAGGCCGAAGAAGTTACTAGACTGGCCCATATGAAATAAGTTTTTCTTTTCACCCATTTGCTATTCGCCCTTGTCTCTTCTTTTGTTCTGTTTAGATGCTTCGTTTTAGATGCATGATTTAAAAGACAGGGAAAAGAATGGATGCACTGTTGAAACGTAATTATGGAATATGTGACCCGATAATCCTCGGTTTGGGGAGATCACAACAAAATTGCAAGATTTCTTACGGATCAAGTTGTTCTGGCAGGATACCTAGTGCTTTCTGTTACCATCCATAAAATTCATTTTACCTGTTTCCCACAGTCACATTTGGTTTGTTATTCCCTGTTTTTATCTTTTTTTTTTCATTGTTGGTATTTCGATATCGTTCGGTGCCATTTAGTATTACCAGACAGGTATCTAAAAATTAATTTCGGAGGGGGCAATGGATTTGGCGGGTCCAACTACAAAGGCGGTCTTGGGTTTGAAACGTACCCTAAATATAGATGATTACGCCTAAAATTATACTATTTTTTTTGCATATTAACAGGAATTTCGGGGTGGGGGTGGGGGGGTCCAGACCCACCTCTCTATATATACATCTTTGAGTACTTCCACATCATTCAATATCATTGTTGTTCGGTATTTTGATATTGTTCGGTATAGTGATATTTCGGTATCGTTCGTTATTTCGGTATATCGATAATTGTCGGTATCCAAAACATACCGACAGTCGGTATGAAAATCTCAATACCGAACACCCCTAATATATAATCTGCAGGGCTGTCACTGACTATACGGGTAAAGATTATAAACTTATAGATGACAGAAAATATAGGAAAAAAAAAACAACTATTATCCGCTTCCACCCTCTTCGTTTCCTTTTCTTCAGTGTTTTACATATCTAATTTTACTTTTTAAAAATGTATAAAATTGTGAACATACATTCACATTTAGTTTACAATAAAATATATTATTAAAATAACGAATTACAAGATGTGAACGTAATTAAGTACAGTACACAATAACTTTCTTCAAGGGTAACAAATTTTGGAAGAACCATAAAAAAAATTATGAACTACTCTAAGTATGTCCAAGTCTCCTGGAACTCTTTCTGATATTTTCAACAATTTTTTCTATTTCCTTTTGTATGTCTTCTGCTTTCTATCTTGTCTTTGCTGATCCATGAAACATTTCTTAATCTATCGCTAATTCCTTCGCTTTTTTTTTTTGTCGAATGCTTTTTTTTTTTTTTTGTCGAATGCTTTCTTCGGTTTCTCGCCAACTTCTTTGAACATGTCGCGTGCTAGACCAGTCTTTTCTTTCTCCTCTTTTATCAATACTTTGAGTCAGTCTTCGTCCTCTGCCATTTTCTCTCTTCCCTTTCAAATTTATCCTTCTTCCTGCTCTTTTCTTTTACTCTTCCTTAATTTTTTCGAATCTCAAGATAAGGACTGTACTTCTTATTTACAGGTTTGGCCAAGGTTGTAAGTTTTCTGGAGTTTCTTACCATGTAATTCAAGCCCACATTTGACATCCAAGATCGCATTCAATGTTCGTTCACACATGAAAACTCTTGCTTCAGCTACTGTTTTTAAAGAGGTTGAAAACCCACGCCTCACAAAGACACTGCCATGTGATAAGCCTCGTGTTACAACCTTGGCCACATTTGGGTACTTTCAATCCCTTTCGTGTACTTTCAGTCCGATCAAATGACACAAGTATTCATCAATTCTTAAGTTTCCTTCTACTTCCGATACAGGCTCATTTTCAAACTGAAGCAATGCCCATTTATCTGAGTTTGTGTCAGCAAAAATGTTTAAATGAAGAGATTCTGCTATCTTTACAACATTCTCCTTGCTGGCTTTTGTTACACGACGTTTTGGTTGCATACAAGAAAACTCTTCAACATACTTGTAGCCGCTTTGTCTACAAGTAACCTTGACTACAATTTAAGTAACCGCTTTGACTTTCTGGAAACCTTTGACAGAGCTAAAGGTATCTTATAAGGTCCAAGCACGTTTTACTTATTGAAGGGAGACACATCTATAGTACTCACGGTCTAAGAACTGGTGTGGCTCCGCCTAGACGAGACACTTTATTTACTCGCAGAGGCAACAACGGGGATGCTTTCTATTGTGTTTCGCTGCCAGCAGCCAATGGTAGGGATGTTGCCACCTGCTACTGGTGTTGCTTGTCCGTAATTGCACACCGGTTCTTATGCCGTGGAGACTTTAGTCCTATTCTTTTCCACAGCATAAATTCTGGCTATCCTTTTAAATTCCACAAAGAGAAGATTGACAACAGATTCATCCTTTTGAAAGAAACCAATCAGTCTTAAGAAGATTTAGCACTTGATATCGTAAAACTGAATTATTCTCTCAGTGTTTCAATCTTTAGGTAGTTAACAATCCTTTCACAGTTCCTCTTCTAAGTTGTTAACCGTTCACGGATTCTCTCACCAGGGTGAGCCATGAGCCATCGTGGTGGAACATGCTTAAAAAAAACTGTACGATGAAATATCTTCACTCTGAATTGTTTGAAAGTCTTTTTAGATGAGATGGACAACCAACAAAAAAGCTGTGCACACGGATAATAAACTCTGACGTTTGGGCCATTAGAACCAAGCTGCAACAGCTTTCGTTTTGAAAGCAGCTCTGCTTCATTAATAGATGTACAACTTTTCAAATATATCCACTGCCTAGTGTTACGTATGAAGTGAGCATGTGCTGAGTGACAATCATACTACATTTATTCGACCAGTATTCCACAACAATTTGAAGTTCTTTCTTGGAGGCAGTATTGTCTGTTTCATCGTACAAAACTGAGAAATTTCATCTGTCATGTCTTGTTTGTAAGTATAGCCCGAGTGCATCTATCATCTATAACAAGGTATGGAGCCATGATGCGTGCCAAAGAAAAATCGTTTGGGATTGCACTGTTGCCACTAAACTTAGCATGAAATGTATCTTCGACAGCATCACATGACTAGGGAAAGTATGAGGAAGTACATTTCATCGCCTAAATTAGTTCTGTTGCACCAGTATTCACATGATATGACATGAACAGTCTTACCACACAGTAAAAGAAATTATCTTCACTTTCAGTTTTTTATGTCTGTTCCTTGTAATAGCCGTTCTCATCTTTTCTATCAAACTAACTGTCCTTGATGTGCCACTTCCCTATCTTCGAACTATTTATCATAGGCATTTTAGGTATGAACTACTGGCACCTAAAATACACACAAATAAAAGTTAATTGGCTGATATAATTTTTCTGAGGATTTCTTCTTATGTTCTAGCACAAAACACAACTACTGTACTATATTGGGTTTTACGAAGGCAAGTGTCTGAGGAAAACAACAACAACAAAAAAGGATATATGAGGGACACAGCACAAAGTCCTACCAACGATGCACTCTACTTAAAAAGCAGGGAGCTTTCCACACCATTCAATACTTAGCCTAAAAACACAGCCTGAAGACATCAACTGCTAAAAGATATTTTTTCCAACAGTAAAATATTTAGTCCAGTAGCCCAATTTTTACAACTGCTGAGATAAAGTTTATAACTATTTTTCAAACTGTAAGATAAGATTTTTTTAGTCATGGCAAGAGGAGAGGCCACATCAACATGGGATCTGATCTCGTAAGACTGTTCAAGCAATAATTACTGTTGAGGTCGTGCTTGCTGCAGGATTCTTTTAATACGCTCATGTATAATAAAATGATTCAATAGCTATGTAACAATGCAAACTATATTAATATTCAATTACTGTATACCTCTTCTCCAATAGAAACAGCTTTAAGAAATGAAACAATGTTAAAAAAAAAAGCATTTTAACGACTTTCGCCCTAGAAAGATGGACTTTTGTGGGCCAAGTCTTAAAATAAGGACCAAGTGGCAACCCTGAGACTCGGTATAGCTCCACTAGGCAAGCAAAGCCCTAGATTGGGCATCTCAGTCTTCCAACGGGAGATGGATTGTTGATTGGGCTTCAAAGTTATATTGGAGAAAAATTAACTAGTACAGTTAACCATTGCAAGCAAAACGTTTAACTATGACACGAGTACTGATCCACTGGAAACATTCCTTATTTTACGTCTTTTGTCTACTCTACCACCTAGTATCATAAAAATAAGAACTAAAATATAAGTGTGAAAATATAATGCTGTGTGTGTGAAAAATAAATAAATTTTTTCTTCGTTTCATGCTGCCTGTGAAATATTTTACTCTACTTGAGGTGGTGGTGGGGTTGACGTCCTCTCCCAATTTCGCTGTCCCTGGGTTGCAGGCCTTAAATAGTTTTGCACGGCTTCAATCAATTTTGAACAATAAAAAAATTTAAGTTGTGGGGGCGATGTTCTAGAATTTGAAGGGATGACTTTCCCACTGGGGCGTTTGGCTGAGTCTCTGTCAGTAACTACTAGTGCTAGACGAGGTCAAAAACACAGAGATCATCTCTGTGCATACGACATTTGGGGATAGACTGGGATACAGTGTATTTGCATAACTTTATCATAAGCAATAACAGCGGTGGGTGGGGACTTCGAAGGCCATGACTATTAACTGAATACTAATTTTTAAGTCTGTCACAGCTATCACATTCGGCTCGATATCGTTGTCAAAACACCAAAGTTCCGCGAAGTACCGGTAGTTGTTTCATTTCAGGTTTTCGGGAGAAGGGGACTATTATTGAGATAGTGGGGAGATGAATTGTGAATTATTGATCTTTTCCTAATTCTGACCTGCAGCGAAGTATTCTTGTCGAATTTCGGCTTTTTAATAACAGAATCAGCAATATCTGGGGATTGGGGGTACATGGATCCATCTTCACTCCTCCAATGCAGAAACTGGAAATACTGTAGTGATTTGTCCACCTGAAAAGTACACTTTCTTTCTTATCTAAGAGACAGCAAACTTTTGTGTCGCGCGACAGGAAATACGTGCACAAAAGGAGTATATCCTATCGATTTAAGAAAAATAAAACAGAACTAATTTTCGAATTCTCTTTTTTTTCTTCTTTTTTTTTTACTAATTTTCCAACGAAGTTCCATATTTGTAGTATTTCTTTTTTAAATAACCCAATTCCAAGACAATTTTATATTATCATTTGATCATTGCTAGGAAATACCAATATGTTAAGTGTAAACAAGATACAAATTAAGAGATGTCAGTCTCTGAAGCTTCGAAGAATATATACAATGTAATTAATGGATATCACTTTGCGAACCTTGGTTTCCATATTAAATGTTCCCAAAAGACTGTCAAGCTGTACTAGTTGATATAAAAATTCGTGTCATTTATTGAATACCTTAGCATGCAGAAGTCTTAGCTCACTTGACCACAGAACGAAAAGTCAGAAAGAAACTTGAAAAACAGTATTTATTTGTTACTTGAATTTTATTTATAGTCGTAAGGCACCTAAGGTTCAGGCCGGGATAGGGGAGGGGAGGGGAAAGGATTAGGGACGATGTCGGCCAGGGCGTATGTTGAAGGTGCCATCCTGGCATTTGCTTGGGTTTAACTGAGGAAAAACCCTGGAAAATTATTTGCTACTTAACACAAAATAAATGCTGGGAGAGAAAACCACATGTCCTACTTTGCTTTTACTTTTATCATCATTATGGCTATCCTTGGAGCGTATTACAGCAGCGCACAGTTTGGGCATTCCGCTTAAGAGTTTGTTTATGGATTGCAGTATTACTCTTTCCCATGTGAACTGCAGATAGAAAACTCATTACGATATTTTGAAACTACTACTCATCTTGTACAGACCATCCTGTGCAACTCATCCTACAATTTCTATATAAGGTGACCTCGGAGTAGCCGATAGGTTAGGGCGTTCGCTTTCTGTGAGCATGGTCATGGGTTCAATTGCCGCCGGGATCCACTGAACAGAGTGATTCGGAGCCTACTTTATCAAAGGTCCTTCGAGGTTTACCATGTCGTTCACGACGTTAATCAATCAAACAGTATAAGTGACTACGGCTTTTCATAGTTCTGTATAGGAGGGAGCAATGTTTCGGATTATCGTTTTGAATTTTTATTTATGGATTTTAGGCATCTAAAATCATTTTAGGCTCAGTCCGGGATAGGAGAGGCTAAAGGATTCGGAAAGATGCCGGCCAGGGTCTATGTTAAAGGTGCCATCCCGGCATCTGCCTGGTGTAACTGAGGAAAAACTGAAAAAAAAAACCACAGTTAAAATGGTCGGTCGATGGATCGAGCCCACGACCTCCCGAATGCTACGCCAACGCTCTACCACTCAGCTACGGTTCGGATTATCGTGCTGAGTAACTAAGCTATTGCCAATGATATGCACTCCTAATAGTACGTCATGCTCTACCAACCGGTTGTTGAATTGTAAGAATATTTCCCCTCACGTAAAACATTAATCTGCCAAAACAGTACTTATGAAGACTCTTGCATTACTGATTTTATTATGTCAACTTTGTACTTCTTGGCTTTCTCACTTGAGAACTCAAGAGTAATTTTCTAATTTCAAATACTGCTTATCCAATTTGGTGAGGCGTTAAACCTATACGGGGCTGAGAAGTGTTTATTAGCAGCGCGAACGTCTGACTAGTAGATTACTCGCCATTCATATTCCCCCGGCCTAAAGATGTTCAAATGGAGCACTCTCTTATATCTAAATGCGGCAAGATTTGAATTTATCAATTTTTTATTTCATTTTTGTAAATTCTGTTTACGAGCCAAGAGGTTGAAATAAATAAGCTGGCTACTTACCAATTGCAAGGTTAAGATCTCGACGCAGAACGAATCCTACCAAATACTGTGATTCCTGAGAGACCACAACTGGGAATCCATTATGTTCTGTTTCTTTTAAAACTGCTTCCACGTCATCTACCGTCATTGAATCTTGTGTAATAACACTCAAAGGTTCATTTCGCCTGAAGTAAAGTAATAAGAATAATATAATATCAACAACTCCATCGAAATTAATTTCCTAGCTTTTCTACAACACAATGTAAGAAAAACAGCAGAACTTATATTAGTTAGAAAATTCACAGAATAATTGGTCGCTGGCCTAGCGGGGAATCGAACTCCAGTCTCCCGATTAATTCGATCCTAGCAGAGTTCTGAGATACGCATCATATGAACAAAATTTGGCCATGTCGCCAAGTTCCTTAACTGGTAAAATATCCAAGTGGAAATCGGGAGACCGGATTCTATTACCCGTCGAAGAGGTTATCAAGCCATTTTGTGTGCACTTTCCAACTTCCTTTTCCCGCACACATAGAATTTGTAGATATATATATAATAAAAATAACAAAACAATCGCAATGCATTTTACTATACATATAAGGAATGCCGGGAATTATGACGTATAAGATCTAATCTTACTATTTGAAAGTAACATTTTTGCAGTAGTAATGGACATGTCTAAAGACAACCATGAAAAAATACCAACAATTTTAACTATGTGGCAAGTACAGTAGTAAGAGGTAGCACACATCATTTATTACACGAATCAGAAGGAACGTATGACTGCGTAAAACGCAAGAGATTATCATACTTTGGAAGCTTTGAAACTGGATAGGGAAGGATGATTGAAAATTGTCCAAGCGTTGAAACTAAATATGCATGACCCATAGTTTCGAAGTTATATGTGACCAACAGGAGTAGCCGTCATGGTTCACTTTGGAACAGTTCGATGTTTTATGATACCACTAAAGTTTCATGTCCCATAAATATATTTATTATTTATTTATAAACATGACAGGATGTCCCTATTAATTAAGTTCAGAGTACATTATTAAGTACAAACCTATAAGAAATATTAAAAAAAAAATAATTAAATAAAAAAATGATAAAACAACTGCGAAATAAAACAATCGCTACGATCCTACAAACTATCGCGAAGGCTCAAAGGTTCCCTTGATAGCATCTCAGACACATGTTCATTCATTTTTATAAAAACAGGTTGGAAACACTGACAACTTGGGTGCTTAGGGATGATTAACACCCACAGTATTTGTCTACTGTGTAGAATCATGTTTATACCAGCTTAGTACAGATACTTCGAACGGTATGGAAGCAAATTAAAAAAAACTGAATTTGAATAATAGGTTGGCAATGCTGACAATTGGTGCACTTGGGAACAGGGACACCCACAGTATTTTTCTGCTGTGTCGAATAATGTTTATGCCAAGTTTTATGCAGCTAGCTACGTCTAACGTAATGGAAGCAATTTGGAAAATTAAATTCAGTGTTGCTACCGTTGTAGGTCAGTAAAAGTGAGGGTACTTTAGGGGCGTGTTTAACACAATCAGGGACTTTTAGGGACCAGAAAAAAGAAATAGGAACAAAATGTTTGTGTCGAGTGGTGTGTGTGTGTGGGAGGGAGACCTTTTTTAATTTGTACCCTTTTCCCAATGAGTAAAAATATGTTCAGTGTTATACCTAGGTATAATAATGCAAATGTTTAGGATCTAATATAATTTAGGAGTTCAAAATTGCATTATTTTTTGAATAACAATGGGAGGAATGCAAATTCCCAGAGAACACTGCGGGGAATTTTGGTTTACTCAGAGAGTTCTTCAAATTTGGAAGATGATCCTAGAAACTAATAATTCGCACTTCAGAATAAACTGGTACATCAATCTCCACTTCTGATAAAGTAACCCTGATTTATCTGACAGTCTATCAGTATCAAAAACCACTGGAAGGGATTTGCTTACTTCTATTACATCAAAAGCACTCTCTTCTGATTTAAATTTTTTAGGTTGCAGACAATGAAAACATTTCGGAGGTGGTTTGAGGAACGACGATTTTATGACAATATGTTTAACAGCAACGAAGTAATGATTTCCAACATCCTTCAGGAACACTTGTTTTCGTTTTTCAGGATGTTTTCTTCGATTTTGCACCTATCTCTTCCCCCACGAACAAAATGCTTGGAGGCAAGAGATTGCTTTCTTCAAAATCATACTTTGTAACGTTTTCTGAAACGTTTTTAAACATCTTCCTAGCATAGTTCTAGGACAATAATTTAGCGTAAAAGACATGAACATCTTTCTGAAATGTTCAGGCAAATCTTTTAAAAAGTTATGCACTAGAGAGAACAAACGATTTCAGTTTCTATTGTTGGTCTTCTTATAAGTTCGGCAATTTTCCGATAGTTTGCTTTGTTCTCCATTGAATTTTTCGCTGAGGAATAACCGTTCAAAAATATTAACTGAAGCAGGCCATTGTTCTAGAATTCTATTAACTGGGTTTTCCATCGAAAGCCATCTATATACGGCAGATGCTTCACAAAACGATGATATGCTAACTTTAAACTATTCTCTTCAAAAACTTTCCACCTCAAAGAAAATCTTTAAAATACCTGTAAACAGACAAATAAAATCAGAAGCATTGTCTCAAAATGCATTAATTATATTTTTGTATGTATTGTGGATGGCATGAATATTACATGTTCCAATGTCCAGTAATGTTTTTCCCTTTCTTCCAATAGCTCATTTTTATAAGAGTAGCTAGCTACCTTTTTATTTATGTTTGGTCCGTCCATTCTTAATATGATCAAATGCTTCCTGGCTAGAGATGCGTTCAACTTGCTAAACAAATCCACTGTCATTGCACCATTAACAAAGAAAGTTTCAAGATGTCTGTTCACCACCTTATTGAATTTTATTTAATAGGGATTGTAACGACTGAAACACGAAGATAATTTTTTTTACTATTCCCCCTCCCCTCGAAACTTGACAAAATTTTGTAAAACTATGGATAAATACATGCACATTTATATCACACAATGGAGAAAAGGAGGGCTCCGGTGATATGTTGTCAAATGCACTGAAGTGATACATGAATTGGCATACTCACGTTCTCGAATGTAGGGTAACTCTTTAGCCTTGATTATTGCCACTACTCGTTTCGACATGGATTTCACAAATCCTAGGAAGAGTTCCTGGGGACTTCAAGCTAAGGATGCAAGTAGGCCTACACGATAATTCAAAAATCTTGTAGGAAACGTGGGGATGTAATTCTTCATGATTGAGAGCAAGAATTATAAAACTAGAGAAATTAGTCACGACGCTACAAACATTTCTCTTATGTACTGCGTGCTTCTAAAATGAATACCAAGAGCTAAAGTAGCAAAATGTTTATATAATTATTAATTAAAATTAAAACGCGTATTTCTGTGCGTTGCTTCGAGGTAAATTGCTACCTGTAAAATCACCTCGCGAAAGTAATGTACTTTGTTCTGAAATATCCTGTATATTCAGCCGAAAGGGTAATTTAAGATAAAAAAGGAAAGGACACTTAAATTACATTGATTCAGTTGTGTACACACGAAAAAAAATGAAAGTTATATTTCGAAAACTATAAGGTCTTTTTCAAGCAGGAAGAACGAAATATAACGAACATGTGTACGAAGACGCGATAGTGGCGCCACGGACGACGCATAACGTTTGGATCAAATGACTTTACATGTAAGTTTCAGGATGAAATCCTGTTAAGTTTATGTACTGAAACGGTCAGTCCTTTGGTGAGAATGTCAGTTTCAAATGGAGTAAGGCTGGATAAGAAAAGGACTGGCTTTCTACCTTTCCAAGCGTTATAAGAACTTCTTACCGCTGAAAGAGATCTTCGCTTTTCCCGGCGGACTAAGATGACACTATCTTGGAACTAAAAATTTCCCTATTCCAGTACCTTCTTCTAACGAACTCCATACCAGCCTTAAAAGTTTTCGCCCTCCTTGAAACACGGACCCGCCCACCCGATGGACCCTCTGAATGCTACGTCTCCTCAGATTTCAGCCAGCACCAATAGTAAATTCCTACACCAGAAGACCAACCAACCTAACTCGTAACAAACGCAAAGTTTTTGTAGGGCTGCGCGAGAACCTAGACATAATGATCCTTCCAGTGGACAAAAGGTCCATCATGATAGTCTTGGACTACACTGCCCAACATGATTCTTACCTCCAGAGAATATATGATTCTGAATGATTTTGTTGCGTAGATAACGGAAATGATAATGATTCTTGCACATCACTTCACAGTTCTGAGATATTGAGAGGTCATGAGGTACAGGGTGTCCCAAAAATTCGAGCTTTTTTAAATTGTTAGTTTGCACCACTGCAATTTATGCAGCGCCGCGTAACGCACAAAACGTGAAGTAGGTACCATGCCATTTAGTTGTTATGGAGAAGTGGAACAGTGCTGTCAAAATTGGACAGTGATGAACAGTTCACTGAAATGATGTGGATGTTAGACGAGGCCCATTGTCATCTCAGCAGCTTCGTCAATAAGCAAAATTTAAGATATTTGGCCCCTCAAAACCTGCAATTAGTGCACGAAGTGCCGTTACACAGCCAGAAAGTGACTGTATGGTGTGCAGTGTCATTATCTGGCATCATAGGCCCTTGATTTTTGATGATGAATGTAACACACTAACCGTCATTGTTTACGCAACAATGGTGGTCATCTCAATGACGTCATCTTCAAGACATGAGGCCATATTGTGACTGTAAGTGAATTAATTTTGTATGGCATACCCTATACTATTCATAACCATGATAGTCTATGCGCCACAGAGGGGGCGTCGTTGGCACAATGGCGTATAGAGAGAGTTTGACTTCAGATCATGTTTTATTGATGCCTAAGTATGATTTTTAGCTTGGGTACGCTTTCCGCATATGGGGAGATTTCGAGAAATATGGCCGACAAGATGGCCGCCCGGCATACTCATATTTAAATGTCTATTATTTCTTAATTGTTTCATTACACAGCTGCTTGTAATTACAGTAGACACATGAATAATCTCTTGTAATCGCAATGAAACATATAATTAATCTGTATAAGGTTCAATGCAGTAACTTACCAAAACAAGTAGGGAAACATGGGGTAAAATTGATTTTTTATATAAAAAAAATCGTAGTTTCTTCATATATTTTCGTCCCTAAAGTCCCAATGGGCACTCAAATTGTTACAAAAAGGTTCTTATCTCAACCTTTGTCTATTATAAATATCCCAGTATATTATTTTGAAATGTAATTGTATCGTAGTTCTTTAGAAAAAAAAACAACACATAATTAGAAATCCGTGATTACGAAAGTGGTGACACGTTGGTATGTGTTTGCCTTTGCATTGCCCCACCTTTAATTATAGCACAGCAATGAATGAACATTTGTTAATCATCATTAACTGAAGAAAACATCTTTATAAACATGAAGGGCCTATCCAGGTACCATGGCACCCCCGAACTCACCAGGTGCCATGAATCGAAATTAAGAAACGCTGTTTTAACTAGAAATGTATAAATTGCAGAATGGATCCAAACAAATACTTATGTGCGAATGAATTTTTGTATACAGCACCTACTAATTAGTCTTTCGGTAGGAAAAGGAAATGTTAAATGTTGCGAAATACACCAAAACGCATGCCTTTCTGCACCAAAGTTATTAATTAGAACATTGCCAACAGTAAGTACGATTCAAAGTGACTAAGAATGATAATTTATTTTACATTTTACTATAATAAATAAAATCAGTTTTCTAGTTTTTATTTGTAGAATTAATATAATAAAATTCAGAATACAATACCATAATGTAGAATGAAGAGATCGAAAAAATTCTCATTCAAATGTTAGTTTCTTCAACATTATTTAATATTTGGAAAAAAAAAAAATAATAATGCAGGAGAGTCACAAGCACAAAATCTTGAACAAGGTATCGCTTTTATCTTATATCGGCAAATGCTTTGCTTAGTACATTTCTTGCACGCACATGGATACGGAAAATCTTTGGGAAGTTGTTCAGTGAATATGTGAGGTGTCCATCCCATTGCAGTTTTTTTATATCCACAACGACTGGGATGAGGGTTTTTAAATTTATTTTAAGGCCTTTAGGCAACTATGGCTCAGGCCGTATGGATGATGATGGGATGAATTGGTGGAATGAAGAAAGTGGAAGAACCCCGAGAAAACCCACGCACACGGTGTTTGTCCACCACGAAGCTCACATGGAATGAGCAGGGATCGACCCGACGACCCCTAGCACCAGAGGTGAGCGCTCTACCAACTGAGCCACAGTGGTCCCACTGGGATGCAGTATTTCTCGATCTTCATCTAAAAGGTGATACCATCTATAACTTTTAACATGAAGTCTGATACTTGAAGAAGTTGGAGGCAGTTTCGAGAAGTCAAGTTTCTTAATTTGATGATATTTGGAGACACGTATTTCATTCATGGTTTTGAATTGTTTCTTCAACGTTCTTGTTAAATATTCTTCTGCTTCACTCATCATACTTTCAGTTAGTTCTTTCTTACCAAAATCTTCCAATATATGACAATAGTCTTTAGCCAGATGTAGAGCAGCATGTTTGGTACCCACTTTACTTTACACCACTGAGAGCGTGTATTACTGGAAGGATTTTAGCCATGTGAGCGTGGAGGTCACCACACAATTTATGAATAGGAATGAATTTTGTTTTCTGTCCTTGTCCAGAAAGTATCCGCATTTTCTTTAAACCTTGTATTTATAACGCATTGTTAAAACAGTAGACAGCACAAACAAATTCGTACATCCGTGCCACTAACACACTCGATATGTGAGAGTTCTTTATTGCATGGTTGATATGTAAAAACAGTCTATCGTCAGCTTCTTCAAGGTTTGATTTAAGTTCTACTGCTTCACTTACTTTGTGATCAACTATTTTGGAACAAACATTATTTGCAAAACCACTCAAATATACAACTCTGTTGGGCATTCGTGAACTATTTTGAAAAAAAAAAAAAAAAAAAAAAAACCGTTTGAAATTGATTTTTGTTCTTGTTTGATGACCAAAAAGCGTCCATATCCTATGGCAAAGGAGTTAGTGCGCTTGATATTATCATATTTATAGGATCGGTCATCATGCGCCGTTGCCTCTCTCCATATTTGATGCTGTCTTCGTTATGTGTGTCAAAGATAATGTCGACTCTTTCTGAATCTTTTGATAATGAAATGAATCTTTTTATTAGAATTTCAGCTAAATCACCAAACGTTTTAATTGAACTTCTTGCACCGGCCGCAATTATCCGTGCCTGAAATCCAAAACCGTACACACTGTGTTTGGAGGAGTATCTATAGCATTTGTGTTTCCTTTCATTTCCGTTTCTAAATCATGCACCATCTCTGACTTCCCTGCCTTTTTAAGCATTCCATTTTAGCTAAGAAAGGATGAAGTGCTAGTTATTTTAAAAGTAAGCAATTTATCAACTGAATATCCACGTTCTCTTGCAATTTCGATTGTTCTCAATCCATTTGCCGTTTCCCTGATAATATCAACAGTTTTATTATCTGGTTTCTTGCAATGAGTTATCTTTTTTGTCAGGGGTTCAAGTAATTTTCTAGTTTTTTGAAAGAACACTTCATCTCTGAATTGTGTATATTGTTCTTCAATTTTCAAGCAGATCAATTTCAGGTCTTTTTCTTTCGCTGACAAATACTTTCCTGTTGCAAAATTGAAAATATGATCGTTTTCTACTAAGCACAAAGGATTACCTCTCTCAGAAATAGATGCTACCAGCTTTTCAATACACATTTACCGTGATGCTATCAGAATATTCATGGTGCAAATCTGATTCATCGTTCTCAATTACACCAGTCATCTTCCTGAAAAGCATGTTCATAGAGTGTGTGTCATGTTTGATAAGTGATATCTGTTTGATATCACGCAGTGCCACAGCTTCTTTTCTTCGTGTTTTACCAATGATAACCGCCAGAACCCTTTGTGTTGCACAACAAATCCAACCTTCATGAAGTCTTCAATGAGATTTGAATGTTTCTCCTTTAATTGCAAACAGTCTTCATCTTGTATAATTTATCTTACCAAATACAAAAAATAAGGGCAGTGCTCTTCTGAAAGCTGAAATATGAAGTAGCCAGTATGAAGTAGAAAGCTTTTGAGAGAAAATTATTCCAATAAGCAAACAGCTTGAGATTATAAAACGTTTATTTGTTTAGTTACTCGAGCCGCATATCACTTTTCTTTCCTGGTTCCTAAAGCCCATTGACATTCAAGTGAGAAAACCTATGCCCCATCGTGTTTTCGCAATACCCATTACCTCGCAAAGAAAGAAAGAGCTCTCTGCAAGGTGTTAGAATTCAGAGGTAGTTTCTTACTAAACACGGCGCGTTGAAGTGCGTGTTGTTGGCAAAATCTTTGAAACGTGTTCGAAGTATACTGTTTTAGAATTCGAGTGTTGTGAGGAAATGAGCTACTGGTACAAAATGAAACAGGTTAGTTCACATCGAAAGTGTACTAATAATCCGGATAATTTTTCTTGTGTTTGCGGTAGATTTACACCCAAATCACAAAGGAAGAAAATATATAACGTTACAAAACTTGTTTATTCTTTGTACTTCGGTTGTCGGATTAGCGACCAGGACAAGCCAAGAGCAGCTCATCAGTGCCGCATAACTTGTACAACGAATCTTAGGTTGTGGTTTCATGGAAAATTAAGAGCCGATGGTGTGGAGAATACCAACAAACCACCTTACTGACTGTTACTTTTGCATGACCAAGATATCCGGCATGTCTAGAAAAAGTAAATACGTCATCCAGTATCCTAATATTCCTTCTGCCATACTACCTCTGTTTCACACTGACGATTTACCTATACTTGTACCCCCTGAAACATGGAATCAAAGAAAAAGACCGCGATGAACCTGAACCTGATGTTTCACCGGGGCCAGCGGCCTCTATGTCAAAAGACCCGGACTTACCAGTACACTCTGACAGTGAGATACATTTAGTACAGCAAGAAGACCTAAATGATTTAGCACGGAACCTAAATTTGTACGAAGAAGCATCCGAACTTCTAGGTTCTAGACTTCAGCAATGGAATTTACTTGCTCCTGGTACAAAAATTTCTGAGTTTCGTCACAGGCACCAGCCTTTTGCACAATACTTTGATATGGAGGGGAATATGTGTTTTTGTACAGACAATACTGGTTTGATGAACAAAATGGGTGTTGTATACAATCCAAATAAGTCTGGCAAAGGGGGATACTAGTGGCACATTAAATCATGAAATCTACAAAAATTCAGATACGCCTCCCCAAGGTTTTATATAAACATTTTATATCCATATTAATATCTCCATGAATTCCAAAACTAAGAGAAAAAAAACCCTCAAAGGGGGGCATATATCTTCATATCCTCCTCTTAATCTACGCCATTGTTACGCATGTATATCAAATGTACATTTGTAAGATAATTTAAGAAGAATGTGGCATGATGTTATATGTCTGTTCAAATTTTGTAGGTGTGACCATGTGCCCATCTAAGTGGATGTACTTTCATTTACGTGTAATATATAATGATAATACAAAATTGGTTAATATCTTTTGAACCTGACGTGACAGGATATTTTTATGTTGATATTCGTAATCAGCGCGTTCCTTCCCTTAAAAATCACCTATTTTGGTCCTGGAGGTATGAAGAAAGAAAGAAAGAAAAAAAGAGAAAAGAGTTGGACTACCTTTGGGAGGCTTACCGACAACTATTGACTCCATGACCTCTAAATCCACCATCACAAGCCTAAGTTACACCGAAAACCAGAAAATATCCGAATTTATCGCCGCTAATGGCTCTCGAGATGACATTTAAAACTTTTAAAAATATCTAACTCTGGACAGTTCATGCAATCCTATCTTCTACCTATTAACTAAAATTCCCCAACCAGGTAGCCCAGGCAGATCCATTCCGGCCAACTATAATTCTCCTCCTCAATGAATTACCACTTTCTTTGACTCCTTCCTAGAGCACGTAGCGCTGCCTATCTACACACGAGACACCTGCCACTTCCTACAAATAACCCGTAAATTACCACACTTCTTCCTTCTGACATATCTGCTTCCTTGTGCACCAACATTTCTCATACTCATGGAATAGCAGCTTTAGAACTGTTCCTCAATCAAAAATCCAAACCTAACAACAGCTTTCATTCTAAGTCTGACCAACTTAATTCTTACATGTAACAACTTCACCTTCAACACCGAACTTGGGAGCTTCAGATCCGAGGTACAGCCATGGGTACAAGAATGCATTCTTCCTATCCCAATTTGTTCATGGATAAGCTTGAACACAATTTCCTACAAATCCAACCTCTGACTCCACTAGTAGGACCCGTTTCCTATATGACATTTTCACGTTATGGCACAGATGGTGAAGCCAGGCTAAGCACGTTCCAAGAGCAGATGAACCAATTCCATGTTGTTCATTTCGAAGAAAAAAACGTACATTCCTTGGCGTGAACCTCACATAAAACCTACTATAAAATAACATATAAATCACATATAAATACTATATGCACTATTTATGCTACCCAAGTTGCCATCCTTACCACACGAAGAAAGCGATTCCTTTCTGCCGTGCCCTCAGAAGACAACACCAGTATTCCATCACCTCTACAACAAAAACTTACGACCAACGAATCCAGGAGGCTCTAGTCAACCGAGGGTACCCACCTAATCCTATAACCAAGCATATCCGACGAGCATCGTTGCACACTGAACCTACTCAGACTTCAAGCATCAATCCGAATGAATCCATGGGCTCTAATCACACAGTTTCATCCTACACAACGAGGATCAAACAAATCCTAGATTCTCACTTACACATTGTTCAATCAGACACAGGATCAGTATTTCCCATCAAACTATGATTAGTATTTGACCCCCCCCCCCCCTTCCGGTGAAATCCTAGAAACAACTTAGTCAGTTCGAATTATCCACTGACACCTCCAAACGGAGCTTACATATGTACGAGAGCAGGTGATACAACGTCGTTCACTAAGTTGTGTTACCTGCTCTATCCTCACCATCTCTCCCTCGGTTACCATCAATACTGCAAGTGGCCACTGTACATTTAATCTCAAGAGAACGGCTACACTTGTAATGTAATTTGCATTATAGCCTTTAGATTGTGATATCTTTTATGTGGGAGAAACAGGCGGCTACCTGACATTCGAATTAACAATAACTACCACTCTTCTGGTATCATCAATCCAGATGCTCCGGTCTCCTTACACACCATGCACATAAAATCAGTTTTGATCTTACTTTCCGTGTTGCTAGCGGGTTTTATTCCATAAGTAATGTCGTAAAAGCGATGACAGCTGAAATGACGCCATCTGACGAGCAAATAGTGAAGTAGACGACACGTGTTATAGCTGATTCATATAGGGCACTTGACTGTGCAGCAGTGTGTAGAAGGAGAACGATCTACTCCACGTTTCGGAAGTGTGGTTTGGGTTTGATCATGGCCATGTCGGAGGACCACATACGGAATGTTATGCTGTATGAATTTCATCAGGGACATCCAGCCAGCGAAACATCAATGCCGTGTATGGTCAGGGTACTGTGGATGTGCGAAAGTGCCAGAGTGGTTCCAGAGGTTTCAGTCTGGGGACACCAACCTCACCGATAAGTCACAAGAAGGGAGACCTGTGCAGCTGGACAACGATGGAGGCAAATCCAATGCAAACTGCTGAAGAACTGGCCAGAGAACTCCATATCACCCATTCGACCGTTCATCGTCATCTGCAGGACCTTGGGTATGTGTCGAAACTCGGAAAATGGGTACTCCATGCGTTAACATCTCAACAGAAGCAGCAGAGTGTTGATATCTGCAGTTCGTTGCTCACTCGTCACAGACGTGAGCCATTTCTGGATATAATAATGACAGGGAATGAAAAGTGGGCCCTCTACCATAACATCACATACAAACTGCAGTGGGTACGTAAGAGAAGGGAGGGATGATGGTGCAGGAATTGTACCAAAACAGGATATCATCCCCTGCAGTGTGATATTGAGGGTTTGGTGGGATATCCGTGGGATAATCCATTTTGAGCTCTTGTCACGTAACCGGATCATCAATGCTGATGTCTACTGTCAAGTAGCTACGGACTGCATTGTTGGAGAAATATCCTGCTTTGGTTGATCGCAAGGGTGTGTTCATCCACGGTGAAAACGCGCGCCCACACACGGCAAGAAGGACCTTTGCTAAGATTGAGGAATGTGGCTGGGAGAAAATCACCCACCCGGCGTTTTCAGCAGATCTTGCACGTGCGACGAACAATGACCCGGTTCTTTGACTCCAAATCGGTGACTTCCTTCATCGGGGGATTCAACAACTGGTTGACAGGTGGCAGAGTGGTGTGGAGTCCGATGGAGACCATTTTCCTGATTAACGGTAGTGTTTCAGGTAAAATATCGTTATTTTTCTCACGGTGCAAAAATACGACATTACTTATGGAATAAGATGATGTAATACACATTCTGCCTCCTACGAGCAACACTTTAACACGCCGCCTGTTGGAGGAAGACTTCAATCAAGGTTTGAACCTTGCCTAAACCTTCAGTCTTCCCCTCGTTACAGCATTTTCATAACCTTGCACATATTACTGCTTCCGTGAACAACTCCTCTGTTAACTTTGGCAGATAATTCCTAGTCAACGTTTATTTTTTAACAAGGTGATCCATATATAACTTTACAATTTCAATTATTTATTGTGACTCTAGGTGAATCAGTTCAAGTGCCCTTAGCTGAAATTAAAAGGTCACTGTACAAATAGGAACAGGCCGGACAGGTAATATAAGAAGTAAAATTTGAATAGAAAAAAAGGAAAGGAAATCTACTTACGTTGCCTCCTGAGGAAAATCACGTGCACTAATTCACACTTAACACAATAAGAAGTCGCTGGATATTTGGAGGTGGTTTCTCATCCTGACTGTATAGAATGGAAGTATCAGTGGGACACATGTAGAATAACATAAAACAAAATCATGTTAGTTATTCTACATGTGACTCGCTGATACTTTTATTCTACACAGTATGCACTACTGAAGATGACGAAGCTCCTCGAAATATCTAATGATACTTTCTAGTGTTAAGTGTGAATTAGTACCCACGATTTCCCTTAGGAAGCAACGTAAATGTTACAGTATTGAGCTACAGACAGGTGTACGCGCATTTCACACAACACAAGGAAAGGTGGCAAGGTTTTGCTAAAGACTTGGTCACATGATAGAAAAGAAAGAAAAAAAAATAGAAAGGAGTAGATGATGATGAATAGCACTTGGCAATATCGCCACTCCTCTCAATCTTTAATTTTTTCTTTGTAACGGACCTCTCAATTTGCTAACTGATCGTCAGTTACAATTGTATATTTTTATTCAGAGAAAAGCTAGAAATTTATATTACTTAAAATTGGACACTTAGTTTTGAGACATCCTGCGTGCGCTTCTGATTTGTATAATACGTTAAGATATCCAGTGCGCACCGTTGCATTATAAAAATCTATTTACTAGAACCGGTGTGTATGTGTATATGTAAATAAGACCAAATTGTGCTGTTATGAAAGATGGTATATATTCGTTTGATGTCACAGGCCGCGGACATCCGAGCGCCGACCGGGACTATAAATATCGCTGCAACAGCCCCGGGGTTCGGATTCTACTGGCTTACGGGCCAGACCACATCAAGTTCTCTTGCTTGATGTTAGTTTCTTGGACAATGTCCACCAATAAACCTATTCTCAATCTCTGACCTTTTATTGATCTTTACCTTTTGAATGTTTTATCATAATTGCTCTTTAGCTTCATTTATTAGCATCTACTCTTTGAACTTCATTCTACCTACCTAATTACCATCCTGCTATTTGCTAGTCTAAGAAATCAGGCAGGGGAGAATAAACCTATTCCTTGACTCCAACTAGTCTAAGAAATCAGGCAGGAAGAGGCCCTCATTACCACTATTATCTTTCTTTCCATATTTTTACTTGTACTAATTAATTATTCTTTTCAGCATTGCATTTACGGTTCATCCCGCGACCTTAGCCGTGGCTTAAGTTAGTACAGGTATACCAAAGGGTACTCTCCTGGGGTTCATTGCGGTATTTTTAGATTCAGTTAGGTTTGCGCCTCTCCTGATACTTTACATCTTCCATTTCTATCATGTGACAAAGACTTTGGCGAAACGTTGTCATACATTACATCATAATTTATAAAGAATATATAATCGCAGTTGGTGAATATTTGCGCACTTGACAAAGTTCTGTATATTATATGTTTTTAGAGAGAAGCACGCCATATTTATTTTGTTGTTTCTAAAGTACCTGGGATAGTTGGTTAGTCTACAGTACTACGGAAGTCCAACCAAAACAACTGATATTATGTGTACGCTGTGGTTTATGCCTATGCTTCTGCAAAGCTTGTTGGCAGCATTTCAGTTTTCCTATAAAAGCTGTTTATAAACCGAATTTAATAAGGTAGTATTTTAATAAGGTTTAAACTGCCGGTCCTTATCAGTGATATGAATTACCCTGTATGCTCTCTAATGGTAACTAAACCATTCATTAAATTTTCTTAGAGTTCAAAAATGTGATAAGAATTAATGTTAATAAATTTTACCTTGGTTGCATCACATCAGCAGCTAACGAAGTATGAGCGAACTCCTCTTTGCTGTCAAGAAATGGATATCCATTCAAGTTTATATGAGCATCGTAAATGCCTTGTCTGCCAAGAGCGTCTCCAACCCATTTACTTGCCATCGCTGCTGCCATAAGTGGAACTATATACCGGACACCTCCAGTTAGTTCAAACATTATTACGACCAAAGACACTGAAAAATAATAATAATAAAAATAAAGAAATTAAAATTGAAGCACCGAAATGTATCTATACAACTCTCCATAAAACTCAAGCATATTAGCTTCTCAATATTTTACTGAAATCTCAGATTATCTTAACTTTCAACAGAACAACATACAATACAATAATGCAAAGTTATGATTTATACACATACAGCTTTGATTTAATTTAAAAATAAGCAACGTTTCACTGGCAAATTTCTAACGTGTTTATAGCAGTGCAAACATACACAATTTTTTAAAAACATATTATGCTTTTAAGCTAGCGTTTCTCATCCTTTTGCCTCTACCCCACTTAAACACAGTTTAACTGCTCCGAAGCCTCTTCCGAATTACTTCATTCTTGCTTATACGTGGCCACTATTTTTCGATACATTTTGGGCATCTAATTGAAACACTGAACTTAGTAAAAAATACAAAACCAATGCTGGTTCTAAAGGAAGGGTGCTTAATGTATATTTACCGAAATTATTTTGAAAATGCTAAGTAGGAGGGAAAAAAAATAAAAATAAACTAAAATAAAAATATACAAAATAAAACTGTAACTGAAAGCAAAGACCAAGTAGCATTCTTTGAAATCGTTAACACTGATTCTAAAAGTAAGATTAAAATACACAAGACAACAAATTGTCAAAGCATACACAGCATTGCATTTTGTATATCTGAAAATACAATGAACATAGTTAAAATTATACACACTACCTGGACTAAATAAAAATATATCGTAAACCGGGTAAGCTTGAAACAAGAATTCAGATATATAGAGCAGCATTGTACTAAGAATGGCAATATGACTGGTAACACCTGTCTTGATATTCCTACATGTAAGTACATTTTTTCCTACCATTTTTACGATCTTATATATACCATCTTCCGGCTTTACTCTGTACTAGTAATACAGTACATTTTAACTGGAACAATTCAGCCCCCCTCCCCTAAGACTGGCAAGTGCAATGGACCCCGATGCAGAACCTGTCCTGTTTTTGATACCAGTATGACCTTGAAACATCGTGTCACTGACAAGACATACACTTTCCGACACTCTGGCAGTTGCATATCTTCCAACCTCATTTATCTCCTACTATGTAACCTATGTTCCGCCTTCTATGATGGGAAACCCAAACATCTCTAACAATTCGCATCAACAACCATCGCTACTCATCCAAATCACAGCTTCCGCGCCTCGCTGTACCTGAACACACTTCTTTTCACGGCTGTACCTTTCATGAAACCTTTCGAGTCAGCATCCTGAAAATTCTGACTCACCTGCCAGTTAGAAAGAAATGGGATGAGACGTACATCTCCATCCTGTCCGCCAGCCATGAACTCGGTCTTAACTGCATGTAACTCCCTGCAGCGCAGTTTCTCTTTCTTCCATTCTCTTCGTTCCGTCTCTAGTTACACTTTTAGTCTACATTTCTATATTGTTTCTTTATTCTCCCCATTTTTCTTCATCTTTATTAGTATTATTTTCACCTTTCCTCTTATTCGTTTAGGAAGCCCCTTACCTACTTCTAGCAACCTTCAAATCTCCTCCTCCATTTGATGTTTCCTTCGACCCATAACTAGTAATTTTCCTGCCTCCATAACCTGGACACAATGTTACCCAGCAAAAGTTGAGAAGATGACGTCTCTATACCACATGTCCCGTACCAGTCAGCTCTATCCATTTTCTCTCCCACCATGTGAAAACGCTGCCGCTTTTCTTTTTTTTACCATTTTAAACATAACAACATGAAATTTTGATTGAAATAAAAGGAACTGTACTTACGTAGTATATTGACAAAAATCACACCATTACACATAGAACACAATAAAGTCAATTAAAATTTTCGCTTCAGCCGTCTTCAGTTGTAGAAAGAAAGAAGTTCAGTGAACACACGTACACAATTTGAAGGGATAGAAAAGCAAAATTGCGGACATCCACATCAAAAACAATTGACGTTGTTCTGTACGTGCGCAAGTATTGATGGGTAAATAGTTTCGGAAATAGTGTTTTGTGCTGAAAATTGAGCTGGGTATAATAATTAATAATAATAATCATAAAACTTAGACTCAGCAAAGGAAACCCAGTCCTTTACACTTTCTTGACTGCGTTATTATTATTATTACGAGGACTAGGGCGTGGGTCGAGAAAGTGTTCAAGGGTAGCGAGATCATGGGTGTGGGGAATGTTGGTATAGTGATGTCACGTCGACTGTAACCAAGATGGTGTCAGGTGGGCGAGGATCAGAGATAGAATGGATTGTGGTGAGGAAGTGGTTGGTTGTCTTTGATGTAGGAAGGGAGAGCTTGGACAAACGGTTAAAGATGGTAGTCAAGGAAAGCGGAGATTCTTTTAGTGGGAGAGCCAATACTGGAAATGATAGGTCTGCCGGGATTACCAGGTTTATGGATTTTGGGAAGTAGGTAAAATTTAGGATTTCTGGTATTGTCAGGACAGAGTATAGAGACAGTGGAACGTGATAACCCCTCACTGGGTCCACGCGGTTGGAGGTAGGTGCGGATCTGCAAGTAATTTATTTATTTCCCCTCACCCCATTTCTGCTTGTAATATAGAAGTTGTATGCTCCCAAGTACTTAGATTTATCTAATAAATCTCGTGGAGAAAAAACTGACATTTTCTTACCTGCTGGTCTGCAGCTAATTCTCCCGGTTAGTAAACACTTACAAATAACTAAAATTGTGATATATTTCGCGTGTCGGTGCGCTCACATTGTCAAACGATGAGAAAAATAGGATAGGTTATGTGGTGAAGAGTATGGTGTGAATGCTATACTTATTCACACCATTCAATGCAGTATAGCATTCACACCTTGCTCTTCACCACATAACCTATCCTTTAATTTTTCCCATCGTTTGACAATGCGAGCGCATCGACTCGCGAAATATATCACAATTTTAGTTATTTGTAAGTGT
This sequence comes from Lepisma saccharinum, assembly GCA_022664845.1. Taxonomy (NCBI): domain Eukaryota; kingdom Metazoa; phylum Arthropoda; class Insecta; order Zygentoma; family Lepismatidae; genus Lepisma; species Lepisma saccharinum. Next base: position 89,942 of record JAGDQP010001818.1, read on the forward strand.
TTACTAAACGAGAGAATTAGCTGCAGACCAGTACGTAAGAAAATATTTAAATTTAACTTATAAATGGTACTTAGTGCTGTAAGCTGATTTAGAGAATAAATCAAACCAAATAAAATCAATTAACTATGATTTCATTCTTAATTATTACGTTTCTGTTTTCTTCATCTATGTCTGGGTTTATCATCATGTATTTGTTTTCTCTACGTTCACCTGTAGAGCTGTTTCATCGCAAGTATCAACTACGACATCAGTGTTACTTTGTCCGTATCATCCCCTATTAAATCTGTATCATCCACGTATACGAACAGCTGATTCAAGCCATTCAATGTTAGTCCCTTTTTGCCCCCTTTCATTTTTAGAATCGCATATATAAAGTTAAAGAGAGGTGGAGGAGACAAGGCAACACCTTGTTTCTATCCGCTGCGAATTTCGAAACTATCATATTTGATATATGCTTATGGGATCGTTGAAACAAATTCCAACTAGCTGAACAAGTTCGTTCGGATTCCGAATCGTACGAGTATACTCCGTACGATTAACTACCGTCTCACGATCGAAATATGTAAACTGAATGTGTACAGGCACACTTGTGAGTGTGATAAAACAAGGGAAGGGTTTTCTTTAAAGGTTCAGCACATCACATCAAAATGTTGAAAAGGAGAAAAAAAGGTGAAAGAAAGCATATACAGTAGAAGTCCGATAGTCCGGCACGTTCGGGACCGGCCCGGTGCCGAATTACAGAAAATGCCGAACTATCGGGCGGTACCTCTTACTACTGGCATAGGCTAAGCCGTACAGCGAAAACAATGTGTGTGGTGACAGCCGAGATCAGCCGAATAAAGTCCGAACGCTTCCGATTGATTCCGAACAATGCTGATTGCGTCCAACAGTAGCAGACGCGCAGTGGACACTTCCGAGTTGTTCCGAACCGCGCCAAGCGCTTCTAACTGTCGTTCACAAGTGTTTACAGGTAAAAAAAAACTGGGATGGTGACGGACAATCGGGCGTTCCGGACTATTGGATGCCGGCTATCGGACTTCTACTGTATTAATAACAAAAAAGAGCATATAGAAATTTTCTTTGAAAGAAAAAGCGAAAAAGTCTTCAATCCTCCGGGATTCGTACCCCGATCTTCTACTCAGCAAGCTGACGTTCTATCTACTGAACCACGCTACCAACTTGCAAATATCGTGCGTGGATGTCAGTGCCACGTTTCATATTCCGATCGAGACACTATCTATATACTGTATCATCGTATTTAGCCGTTTTCTATCCACTGCTGGATGAAGGTTTCCCCTTTTTCTTTCTATATATCTCGGTCTGCTGCTATCCTCATCCATGTAGCTTCTGAAAAACGTTTTATTTCATCTACCCATCTTGCATTTGGACGTCGTCTCAGTCGTTTCTTTACTCTGGGAATCCAATACAGTACATACGTCGCCCATCTTCCATTTGTTCGTCTAGCTATGTAACCGCCCATCTCCACTTCATCATCTTCGCAGTCTTGATTCTACCTTCTATCTTTGTTTGTGCGCGAATCCATTAATTTGTCTTCCTGTCCCTGCTAGTTATCCCTAGCATGCACTTCTCCATTGCTCTTTGTGTGACTCTTTAACAACCTTTAAATCGTTTGCGCATTCAAGTTTCATAGTCGCATATCATTACAGGTAAGATACACTGATTATAAACTTTAGCTTGAGACTTTTTGGTAGTTTGCTTATGAAAATGAAGTGTAGTCTTCCAAACGAGCTCCACGTCATTTTACATCTGCTACTTATTTCATCCGTCAACTTGGCATTCGATGTTTTGAGCTGGCCTAGGTATACACACTCATCAACTATGCCTACTGTCTCTCCTTTAATCCTTATTTCCTTCTTTGCAGCCTGTTGATTATTGATTACTTTTGTTTTACTTATATTCATTTTAGTTCTATTTTGGTACTCTCATTACACAACTCTTCCATTCTGGTTTGTAGTTCTTCTGCACTTGAAGCACACAGGACTATATCATCAGCGAATCGTAGGTGAAGAAGATTTGATTTTTACTCCAACTTCATCCCAGTTTAAATTTTGGAACACTCCCTCCAGGACCGCAAAAAATAGTTTAGGGGAAATTGAATCTCCTTGCCTTACCCCCTTTCCAACTTTAAGTTTTTCACTCTCTTGATGTAGTCTAATGACAGATGTGGCAGTCGAGCAAATGTTTCGCAGTAACTTAATGTATGCACTTTTGATGCCTTGATGTTCAACTGATTGAAGTACTGATGCCAAAGAGAGCGAATTGAAAGCTTTTTTAAGATCTATTAATCCCAGACATAGTGGAAGTTCATATTCATTAGTTTTTTCCCTAACTTCATTCAATGCATGCTTGTATGTGGTTCATTATGCTAAATCCAGGATGAAATCCGGCTTGTTCCTTTACCTAGTTAAAATCTAAGTCTTGTTCAATAATGTATATACTGTACTGTACTATTGTACTATACTATATATGCTGTATAATTTTCCCTTTTGATAAAATCATATGCTTTCCTAAAATCAATGAACAACTGGTGAACCGTCCCATTGTATTCCCATTTCTTCTAAATCGATATTGGTTATTTCCAATATTTCATCTACGTATACGATTAGGCGTGTTAGCAGTATATTACTCGAAACTTTCTAACATATTGGGAGTAACGAGATTTCTCTGCGGTAATATTCAGTCAGATTTATAGCATTTTTATGAACCGGAACTGAGGTTTTTCCATTCCTTTGAGGCTCTTTCTCCATATAACACTAGTCAATTTATGTAGTTCGTGGACTAGTGCTGTTCCTCTCGCTTTAATTAATTTGGTTGGGATGTTGTTAATTCGTCGTAATTTAAATTTTTTCAATATCTTTACTGAAATTTCGACCTCGATCTCGCTAGGTCCAGGTATCCACGGTTCTGTGGTATAGATTTTGTCACTGCAAACTGAAAATAATAATAAAAAAATGGAAAATAATACCACTGGCTCGAGTAGCAGGAGTCAGACACATGTCAGTAGATACGGAATGTCTGCTGCAGCAAACTATATGTTTAATACAATACGCTGAGAGAAGTTAAATTGGATACTTAATATTCCAGGCATATGTTAGTTTATTTTCTAGAACTCAATATCCCCCAAGTGACCTTCTTTTCATTATGCACGCATGGGAAAATGTTACATTGTTGGAAATATAGACAGTTGCACAGAGACTTAACGTACATATAAAAGGTGGCAACGTTTTGCCAAAGTCTTGGTAATGTCGAAGAAATGAAATATAGATAAGAGGGGAGTGGTTATGTTGCTAGGTAACCGGATAGCCAGGTCATGAAGGCGTAAAATTACTAAACTGTCCGGAAAATAAGAAAGAAGTGAGGTAACTAACTGGCAGGAAGTTTCATGAAGGAGTAATGACGGTAAAGAAAAAGCGTGACTGAAAATAACAACAAATGCAAATAAAGAAAGTATATAATAAGGAAACAAGAAGGATGAAGAAATCACCGACAAAGAACAATACGTGAGAAAGAAGAAGAATATCTTTCCAACTGCGGCATGTGCATCAGCATTGAAAATTTTCACGATACTGACGTTGATGCGGATTATTAGAGACGTCTGGGTTACTACAACGCAGAAAGCGAAACATAGGTTACAGCGTAGGAGGTAAATAAGTTGAGAAGAAATGCAACTACCTGAGTGTTGGAAAGAGTACATATTATGAGTGATATGGTGCTCGAAGGTCAGACTGAAAAAAAAGGATCGTTTAGCAGCAGTATTTACTGCATTTACCAGCTTTGGGAAGTGGGCAGTATGGGTCCAGTTCTGGTCAGGATCGTGTCAAAATTCGAAGGTCTGCAATAGACTATTTTGAGGCTTGAGTTAAAAGCAGTTTCAGTCTTAGACACAGTCAAGATTTGGATGCGCTAGTTTGAAGAGCTTTTGGAGTTCCTGTGGATACTGAGTGCAAAGACTGAGAATGAAGGAAGCTTCGTGGGAAGGCCGACTAAAATTTTAGTGGTTATTGACACGGTCCAATAGTTTACGGATCCACGGTCGATAAGAGCTGAGGAGAGAGTACTAAAATAATTTTGAAGTAAGTCGTCAAGCAGGAGATGCGAGTGCCCCGAAAAGAAGGAGTATGAGAGAAAGCGTTTGATACGGCACAGATGAGAGCTCCTGAACTGAAGAAGATGCATATTTTTGGTAGGCATGATGTGGATGCCGGTCTCAAGTCGACTTTTCTTGAGCCAGACATCCATATCTAGGAAAGCTTTGTGTTCCCTGTAGGAGCAGGTGAATTTGATGGAAAATGTACAGTAAAAGTCTTGCAGGAATGTTAGAATTGACTCTTGTCCATGGGTTCAGATTAAGAAAATATGATCGATATAACGAAGCCGGATAAAAGATTTGAGAGGTGTGGAACTTAGGTATTTGTTTCTCCAGGCGTCTCATGAACAAGCTGCACAAAAAAGGGCCATACGCGTGCCCATGGCTATGCTCTTGATTTGCAGATATAATTATAGTTTTCATAGGAGGTGTTCACGATGAGGGGAAACTGAGCTTGCTGGAGCAGAAATGGTGTTCTAGGTTTACGAGGATTGGGGTGTGTATCGAGGAAATGTTCAAGGACAGCGAGATCATGGGTGTGAAGAATATTAGTATACAGTGACGTCAGATCATGTGGAACCAATATAGTGTCTAGTGGGAAAGGGTCAATGATAGATTATATTATGAGGGGAAGTACTTGTTATCCTTGATATAAGAAGAGAGAGGCTCGATGGTGGTCAAGGAAGGAAGACATACTTTGTGTTGGAATGCCAATGATAGAAACAACGGGTCTGCCAAGCTGGCCAGGTTTACGATATTGGGGAGCAAATACGTAGAATTCAGAGAGTAGAGGAAGTGGACAAAAGACTCATGAGGTCCATGCGCTTGGATGTAGGTGTAGATTCCCAAATTTACCTTTCTACCTACTTCACAGATTGATCGATCTTTCTGAAAGTACCTATAAATAATAATAAGTGTCTATTCTACGTTTACGTTTTATATACAATGCGTTCCTTAGCTCCTGTCCGCTTTTTGTTTCCAATTTTAGGGTAAAAAGAATCCATGTTTCTTGCTGGAATTTTGCAGAGCACAGAGAAAAATTGTAAAAAATGAATAAAGCTACAAATTGTTTGCAAATTAAAGTGTACAAAAACTCGACAAATGTTTCGTCGTTTCTCGCAGTGGCATTTTTCTTATGGGAAATCAATGTTAAAATGCTCTCAGACAGATAAAGCTGTGAAAATGAACCAAAAGCAATTTAGTACTGGATTTCTTGTACTCCAGAACCTAGGCAGGCACAACTCGCTAATTGCGACCACAGCCTGACGAACTAGGAGACACCCCTCAACCGTTTTCGTCGTTTCAGTAGTACATTTTGTTTTTTGGTGTGCATCTAGGAGAAAATGGTAAATGATGTATTTACATTGGGTTGAGGTGTGTCCCCAATAATGTGCCTATCTAGGTTCTGGAGTACGGGAAATCTAGTCCTAAATATAGCTTCCACCAATATTTGGTTCATCTTCACAATTTTTTGCTGTCTGCGAGCATTTTAACATCGATTTCTCATAAGAAAACTATCACCTTCGCATTCTTCGCTACAAAAAATGATGAAACTTTACATAATATTTGTGCACTTAGCTTTATTCAATTTTTACGTATCTCCCTTATGTGCTTTCAAAATTTCAGCGAGAAACATTTATTCATTCTGCCCTAAAATTGGAAACAAAAATAGGACAGGAGTTATGGAAAGCACTGTATATGCCCTTTGTTTGATTGCATTTCAAGTCAACATTTTTCATACAAATGTGTTATACAATTGTGCATATCTATGTAAATCAACAAATATATATGATGGTATAATACATTTATTTTTGAAATAAGCCAAGGTAGCTACTGATACGAGACATTTTTGTCCACAGCTGTATGTGCTCGGTATGCATAAGTTTTCTGTAACATATTTGTTGTTTTTAAAAAGCTATTTTAGTAATGTGACTAATATGAACTCTGCTTTTAGATGGATCCCGAGGTCATGTAAGAAGTAACTTTACTCTAATAAAGTGTGTCAAGATAATGCTGTAATAACTTTTCAACACGATTATTCTTTAGAGATACTGGTGGTGTATATTAATTTATACTTGAGCTGTCATGGAAAATCATGTAAAGAATATAAAGAACAACCATGATGATGATAAAAACAGCTTGCTGGGACCAATCAAATTAACACACTGTTTACTTATGAAAATTTCTTCAATTAACACACGAAGTTACTACTGTTATTAAAGTGAGCAATTTTATGAAGACTGAAAGACGTACTCAAACGTTTTTACGAAAAAGACCTTGGTGAGATGTTTTGGTTGCGTATTTATTGCTCGAGCAGGGAACTAGAATTAAACTTTTATTATGCAAAATCTATAGGTGTGCCAAACAGAGTTTGGTTTGATGATCCAAATTTATCACATACATCAGAATGTATATCTTCTCTTGTGACCGGCCAAGAATAACACTAGCCAGCCATCAATAGAGAGAAATAAATGTGCTGTGTGAAATGAATGCAAGTCACACTAAATCTTTGTAACCTTTAGAAGGAATTATTCTTTCGGCAGTTAATGTATCTTACTGTCGTATATTTACTTCGTTTCATCAGGTGACAGAGGTTATTTCTCGAGAAAAGAAACAGGATCAAGTTGAAGAAAAGAAGAACAAAGAAAGCGATATTCTGTGGAACAAGCGATATCCCAGGTACAGGACAAGGACATAAGGGGCAGGATAAGAAGAAGGGCAAAGGTAATAGTGAAAAAGAACATAAGAAGAAGGAAAGACATATGTGTGCAACAAAAAAGAACTGGTACAAAGAAAAATTGAGTGAACTCTGTGATGAAAATTATGAAGTGATACGAGACAGAAATATGTGCGAAGAAATGAAAGAAAAAATGATGGTATCGCTAACGAAAGAAGGCACAAAAGTGGAATAAACGAAGAAGGTAGGATACCGCTGATGAAATGCTTCCCGAAAATTCACAAGGAGAACGAGAAATTAAAACCAGTGTTAGATTGTAGGGGCAATATGTTTGAACCGCTGGAAGAGAAGATAAAGAAGGTAGTAGAGGGAACAACAGGAAAGTGCCAGTGTGGAGAACTCTGTGGAATTAAAAAGAAGACTGAGGGAGGTCAAGGAGATGAGAGCTAAATCATTCATGTTCAGTATAGATTTAAAAGCCATGTTCTCGAGCTTAAGAGGAAAGAACATAGCGAGGGTCATAACAGAACATATGAAGGATAATAGGATTAATGGCAGGAGTGAAGAAGAGCTGAAAGAGGCTGTGAGAGCTATGTGGAAGAATAGTTATTGTGTCACAGGTGATAAGCTGGTCAGAATTAAGGAGGGGCTGAGCATAGGGTCAAGGTTGAGTCCAGTTCTGGCGGAGATTGCTATGAATGAATGGGAGAAGAAGGTACGGTTAAAAGGAGGTGAAAAGTTTTTTAGTAGATATGTTGACGATTGCTTGGTGATATGGAAGGGCACACAAAGGCAGTTGGAGAAATTTGTAAAATACATTCAAGATGAAGAGAACGGCATAGAACTGGAGTTGGAAGTGGAAAAGGATAATATCATAGTACTTTTACATATGAGGATAAAGAAGAAAGAAGGAAAGATATACACGGAATGGTACCAAAAATGTTGTGCGTCCGGGAACTATTGCCATGCTAGGAGTGATGTGGATTACTCGACGAAGAGAAACTTCATAAGCAACATGGAAGAAAGACAGGTCAACAATGAAAAAGAAAAAGCAGAGGAAGGCTTAGAAGGTTTTCATAAGCAGTTAAGGAGAAATGGATATCATAAGAGGATGTTGAAGTATAGAAGGAGAGACCAAGACACAAAGAAGAGAAGAAAGGGCGGGACAAAAAGAAAATAGTGAAGATAAAAACTGTGGTGGGGGATAGAGAGTATAGGAGAGGAAACAGAAGTGATAAAGAGAATGCTGAAGAAGATTGGTGGTATTTCAACGTACAGAAAAGGACGCAAGAGGCTACTGGAGGTGATAAGAGAGAAGAGGAGGAGAAGGGAAGGATGGAGAAAAAAGGAGTGATTTATAGAATCCAGAGCAGTGAATGTGAAATATGCTATGTGGGGGAAACAGGAAAGGGGTTAAGAGAGCGGATAAAACAACATAAAGATGATGTTAGGTTGAAGAGGGACAGAACAGAAATGCTATTTACAAACATATAAGAGACACGGAACATTTAGTGGCTTGGAGTGAAGTAAAAGTGTTGGGACAGGAAAATAGAAGGACTGTCAGAAAATGGAAAGAAGCAAGATTTATAGAAGTGGAAGGTAAAAAAGCGATGAACTGAAACTCGGGACTTAAAATTGATGAACAGTGGAATAAGTTGTTAAGGAGTCTTAAAATATAAATGGAATTTTTGTGTAAGACGTAGATTTTTTTATTTAGTTTATATTATTTATTTTATATTATTTTATTTATTTATTATGTTTAGTGTTCCTTTTATTTTTCTTTCTATCTTTCTTTTAACTTAATTTTCTTATATCACTTTAAAAAAAAATAATTTATACAGGACAAGGCTTATTTTGAGATTGTATGCTTAGATGTAGTAGGAAAAGGGAGTGAGACGGAATCAGTGATTGTTGTTAGTTAAAAATTCACTTGTGTAGTCGGTACGGATTGGCTGGTAAGGGGCCAATCAGGAACCAGATGGCTGTCTCACTAGAAATTGTGTTGTTTATGTGATTTAGTGTGTCTGATGAAGCCAAGTTGTTAGTTAGTTGGCGAAACCATTACATGTTTTTTTTTTTTTTAATTTTTAAATAAAACGCAATTGCTTTGCTCAGCTATTAGTTGATTTTATATTGGAAAAAAAAAAGGATTAAGGATCCATATGTGGAACGTCCGGAGATTATTGCAACCAGGGAAGATGGAAAAATCTGAAAGAAGAGATGAAACCGTATGAATGCTATAGAACTATGTGAAGTGAGATGAGAACAAAATGCTGAAAATTGGGATGAAAAGTATAAGATGTTTTATTTGGAATAGGAAAAAAACATAAAAACTGGGTACGTGTCATTCTTGGAAAACTACTAAAAGAGAAGGTCTTAAAAGTAGATTATACCATTCAGGGTATGATGATGCTACAGCTTAAAGGAAGGACTCTGTTGTTATACAGTTATAATCAGAACTATCGAACATCCCAAAGAAGAGGTCGAACTACGAGTATCTGTAGGAACTGATTCAGAGAAACGAATCCCGCATGTACCATTGTGATGGGCGACTGGAACGCAATAGCAGGACGGAAAAGTGCATAAAGGATTAGGTAAGATAAACCACAGAGACTGGTTGACTTTTGTAACGGACTGTAAATGGTTGTCGAAAAAACATGATTTAATTATTACCAAAATAATATAAATACCTGGACACGCTCTGATAGGAAAAAGTTTTAGATTGATTACGTGCTAATCCACGAAATGCAAAATCTCTTCCCGGAGACGACATTCGTTTAGACCTAGCAGTAGACAACTGCTTTCGTTGGCTTATTGTTAGGTTTAAGCATAGCATATCTTGCAGGAGCTGCTGCTTTAACTCCTGTTAGTTGAATAACGTAGGTAGGGGAAATATAGTTTGACGAAGTTAGCACTGGAGAAGTTATAAAACGAGAAAATGACACAAATTTGTATACAAGTTCGAAGAAAAATGCAATGGAATAGAAGACTTTGAAAAAAAAAAAAAAAAAAAAAAAAAAAAAAAAAAAAAAAAAAAAAAAGGAAGCTAATTTTTTGAATGTTACAACGCAAAAATTGAAATCTCATTATTGATTGGAAAGCAATCTTGGATAGACAAAACGAATACACAGAATAGCTGTACAAAAAATAACACTCCCCACATACATTAAATACAGAGGTTAAAATGATAAAGGGTTGAAAATATTCCGAGAATAATTTTAGAAGGCTGTAAATGAGATACAGCAATGTGTGTGGATGCTATTCCGATAGAATTGATAAAAAACATTGAAGGGGAAATATGAAACACCGCGACCCTGCAACGTAATTTATGAATCAGGAGAATTGCCAAGCGACCTTTTAGAAACTCACTAGAAAAGAAATCGAATACAAGATGATGTGAACATCAATGAACCATATGCCTGATAGAACACTCAGTATAAATTCCTCCACGAATATTGGACAGAAAATTAGACGGTAGGACGAACGTACAAACTGATGAGGAACAGTGCAGATTTTCAAGAGGAAAGGGAACAAGTGATGCTATCGGTTTCTCTAGGAAAACAGAAAAGAAATACATAGAGAGATGTTTAGTACCTATTTACAGAATCTGTTTACTTGAGAACGCAGTCAACCGGGTAAACAGGTAAAGCATTAAATATAGTTAACAGAAAAATCCTAATGTAAATATTGAAGGCACATGTGGAATAGAAGATCAAAGACTTGTAAGGAATCTAGAGAATAAGGTAAGTAGCGGGTGATCTGAGTCCCCTGACAGAAAGAACTGCAAAGATAGTGAAGTAAGACATAGGTATTGCCTCTCACCCACTTATTTAATATATACCTATAAGATATTGTAAGAGATGCTTCAATAACGAAGGAGTTGCAGGGGGAACGGGGGTAGACATAATTAACGTGCCTTGAAGGTGTTTGTAGAATACTACTTCATTCATTATCAAATTACAGAAGATAAACATATCAACCTTTTATAATTTGAGAGCGAATGAAAACCTTTAATTCTTGGATAATTCCATGTGCATAATGCATTTTTTATTTCGTGAAGAAATGACAAAGTACAAGGCACACAAACACACAACAGAAACAACATATGAAGTACAGTACCTGTCATTCGTGTAACTCCACCGAGCACAGCTGCTGCTCCAACCATAGCATAAAGTCCTGGAGTGATGCAGTCTACTCCCGTTGAACATTCATCGCTGAACAGCCATATGTGGGGATAATTGCTATGGAAAAACTTACTAAGGATTATCTGTACACCTATTTTCATATAATGCAAAAATTGTAATAATGGCAATATAAAATTTCTAATTTTCGAAGAAAAAACATACAAAAGGTTTGAAAATATTTTAATATGAGTAGTGTTGCTCATTCTCAAAATCTATTACGATGCAAAGATAATGACGGAGTGGCCACTTTCCAAAGAAGTTTTTCCTAACACACTTCCAATTTTTCCAGGACAAACTAGCTAATAAAATCTAATTTTATATCTACTTTCAATTATGAGAGCTCAGTAATTACAGAAATTGAAAGTATGGGACATATCTTATTTATATAAAAGTAATCGTACCTGGAAATCTCTAACGCAAATGTGTGTACTGTAAAAATAACACGAGTACGAGCACGAATGGTGTATAAAACTGCATACGAAAAAAAAAGGCGCGTGATACATATCCTCCAGGTATATTTTTCTTCTTTTTCTAGGTCATTAATTTATAAAAATTTCTTCTTGCTAACAAACAGAAAAAAGTTGTATTGTCAAAAGAAGTATATACTATTTTTAAGTCAAATACAGAACATGAAAAAATAATAATAATATTATTTTCAACAGATTTCAAACAAGAAAATAAAGTAGAATATTCCCTACCAGAAAGTAGTCAGAAAATTGTGCAGCAACAAACAAACAATTGTATAATTTATTTCTTTAAATAAAATTTTAAACGAAATATTAGTTCAGATCAAAATTTAGGAAATATAATATACCTTTCTGCATGTTTAGTTGAAATAGTAGCAAAATTTTAGTGAAACTAACCAATAATATTTTTTTTCCTTAAATAATAATAATAATAATAAGGCTTTAAAATGAGAAATTCATGTGCATGTAAAACTCAACTTCGAAACACATTTTAATAAACATAGTCACATATTACTGCATATTCTTTTTGGATGGGGGAATGGCCAGTTACTTTATTTATACAAATGCATTTTACACCATGTATTATTAATTTATAACATGAATACAATTGACATTAATAAAGTGAAAATTTAAGTTACAAAATAGTAACTTAAAAATAAAAAAAAAAATCCAGGCTAATTCCAAGTACTCTTTGCTACTCTGCACCATTTTTTATATTATAGTAAAAAATTAAATAACTAAGTTTCGTGCTTTAAAAAATATCACTGCAGCATGTAACATGTAATCCTGAAAAAGGATAAATTTGATCGTAACTAGGGTAAACGGGTGTCCGGTTTCGATTCGGACAGTTTACATCTTGTTTGACCCAATTTCTGAAATAACCCGTTTTATACAAGTTCTGGGAACAAGCTTGCTTGCTTGATTGTTGAGAGTTATGAGGATTGCCTTCCTTTCAGGATATTGGAGCTTCTCTTCCCATCCGGTTAGTAAATCTTGAATTTTAAAGGTTTATTTCTGTAACTATAACTTTAAATGTTTTTGATCTTAAGTTTGTGTAGTAATTATTTTTTATGTCGCCGGGTTTGATACTTGCATGTTTCGATGGAAGAGATGTAGAATAATTACTGTATCCTAGTTATTTTTCGTGACTTTTGTTAAGAGTACAATCTTCCTTCGTTTTCTGTTACTACAATATTTTCTTACGTGAAGTTAATAATATTTACAGTTGTACGTACGTATGAAAAGATAATTCCCTGGATATATCAACACATTTTAAGGCAAAGTGAAATTCCCTGATATTTTCCGGGTTTTAAGAAGAGTGACCGCCCTTAATGAACTAATTTCTTCTCACAGGAATAAATTGATTCTACATAAATAATTAATGAAATTTAATGTAGTCTTAGATCAAACTTAAAAAATACCGACAGTCAATACTGAATTTATATACAGAAATACTTATTCAAGAGATGTGATAAAATAGTGCTGTGAAATAAAACTTTGGGAGCTTAAAGCAAGTTTCGACTTTTGCAATCTTTGTGCTCATATATGGTACAGATTTACAATATCGGCTTGTACTCTAGAAATTATACTACAATACGACTTCTAACATCGAAGTACAGGAAGAAACTAATTGCAGATTATGATCTAAACTTGCTGACATTTTTTAAGTTATGAAGTTTTTAATACTGAAATGATTGCAGGCTTTGCATCTTTGAACTGAACGGATAACATATTTTATGAATGTTGCTTTGTGCTAGAGTTCAACACTTTTTTTTTAAATTTACATTTTCGGATGTTTGTTGGCATCTAAGGTTTAAGATCCTAATATGTGAGAAGTGTCATCTCTCGGCAGAGCTCCATTTCAGTAAAAGGGATGGGCACCTGCCAAGGTTTTGCCTACGTACCATCTCGGTATATGTCTGGTGAAACTGTGGAAAACCTAAAAAATCCTCGGCCAACAGCAGGACTCGAACTTACGTTGCTCCCGTATGCCAATTCGGAGTTCATGATCATTGCTACTAGACCACATACGCTTGGTATCATTTCAATAAGTGTGGACAACTGAATTACAAAAAATCTACAAGATAGTATTTAGTATTTGCTAGTTATGGTATGATGTCACTCACAATAACTCAAAATTAAATGAGAATAAAACTTTCAAAGAACTCGATGTTGAATTAACGTATATCTGTGAAGCTTACTGTATTATATAGTGATTAGACACTAAATACAACATTCAAATAAAACTAGTTACGGAACAAAATTAAATATAAATACCAAAAGGAACTTACTATGCTAACTGTTCCATTCCAATGCCGACAATACGCCCTACAATTGCTCCCAAGCACAAACTTGGAATAAACAATCCACACGGAACTTTCATACCAAAAGTAAATATTGTAGCAATTAGCTTAAATATAAGAGCAAGAACAAGCAGCCATATAGCTTTGTATACGCCTGGACCTGCAGCTGCTATTTCAATAGCAGATTTCACATCTGTATAATTACGATTATAGTCACTGAAAAAAAAAGAAAAATCATAGTAAGTTATGCTTAACTGAAAACAGTTTCCAATACTATATCGAAATAAAAATTAGAACAGCAAACAAATTCTCTTAGCATTATATTGAGTATGTAACGAAGGTAATATATCTACCCAGATTTGGTATTCAGTTTGTGTAATGTATACATATCCCTCTATACCACCAATCATTAATAATTTAACAAAAATCTCGTAGGAACATCTCAACCAAGAATTAATTCCTCCAAAAACTGAATAAAAATTTCACAAAATATAATAGTTATTTTGTCCTGGAAGATTCAGACAGAAAAGTATATAAAATCACATGCCAATGCAGTGAACATAACAATGACAAAACGGAACATACATTTAAGAATATCTGAGAACGTCAGGGACGCAAAAAGGTGAAGGCCTAATCCCAGGCACTTCCCACCATCTTAAAATTTCCTCACATTATATTTCGGATGTAAAATTGTTAAAAAAGACAGGTTCAATCAGAGAGCTATATCGTTAGTAAAAACAATCTAAATTAAATAGATCAGGTAGCATTAAATAAGTTAAAGAAACCGATATTTAAATTATACACGAATTTCATGCTCCTTATTTTCTTCTTATTGATACTTACTTTTCGCCGAAATAATTCACACAATTTTGTTAAGGGTTTTTGACAGATTTAGTTTATCATGGTGTCTACCGGCTTGACTTTAGTAATTTTCATGATTTTTTTCAAAAAATTCCTGACTAAAACAAACAGACGTTTATATGTACATACCTTACATCATAGTTATGTATATATCTTATATATCTACAATATTAACCTTGAACACACACAAGCTTTTATGACTTGCGTTTCTTTGTCAGGTTTTCAATTTTAGCTTCCAACACTGATGCTTCTTCTTGAGCGTTTTCTAAAAGCTTTCTCTTCCTCTCTTGCAAATCCTTTAATTTCTTAGTTACTTCCTCTTGATGGTTAATTTCTTCATCCTCTTCGCGTTTTCTTCTTTATAAAGCTTCTTTTCTCTTGGCTGAAGAGTTCCTGACAGCATGCATCATGCTTTTTGAAATATTTACATGTTGTATTCCTCATGATAATTTAACTGCACTATGAACACTTCTTTGCGCTACCAGAGAAGCTTCTTCCAAGTTGTCCACCAAACATTCTCGATTAACAGAGAAACCTCTTTCAACAGCTGCATTACTATGGTACATCCACAGAAGTTTCTTCACAAATTCAACGAAAGTCTTCAATTTTTCTTGGACAACTGTCGTTCATAAAAACGTATGTAGTCTCTCGTTACACTATCACCTGCCGATGCTATAATGTGGTTTCTGGAAATAAATTCCTCTATAGCTACATTAACTCTAGATTCTCTCAAAAGAGAGCTCTGCATTACTTCAGGTGATAAGAATGTCGCACCTTTTACAATTTTATATTTTAGAGAACATTTGTCGGCTAACTTTACAAACAAAGTTTGCAATACTTTTACACTCATTTTTAAACAGAAGACTATCCCTTTCTTTTAACTTTCTACAGTGAGATGTGGCACCAAATCCGATGTCTATAGTATGACTTAATATTCGTTGGCTGTTTTAATACTCGTTGAGTTGGTTGCATCAATGGCCATAAGTTTAGTGGGATTGGTTGCTTTTTCGATTACACTTTTCTTAACGAATCGCGATGCGATGCTATACATAACATTATACAAATCTTTATACAAAAAAGGCAAAAGCACATAATTTGACTGATACTGCATTAAAAATTCCTCCAACTCTGTTGTCAAAGATAACAGAAATTCCAGTTTTGCACACAGCAAAGGGTCTTTTAAATGATGCTTTATCTTTTGAAAGTTTATGCTTTCTGGAGGATGTTTCTCAACCTCACCAACAAACTCTTTTAGATGTGGAACTAGATGGATCTTTTTATGACAATACTGTTTCTACTGTTTATGACAATACTAGAACTAGAACTCGATGGATCTTTTCATGACAATACTGTTTTCCACCCATCTCCTACAACAAAATCTGTAAGGAAATTGAGTATATTATTCTCACGAAGGCTGCTCGAAGGAAAGTCTTTCACAAAATAGTAAATTGCCCTTAGAAACTCATCAATATTCTATTCCAGTTCATCGAGCATGGAAAACGTGGAAGCTCGTTTTTATAATTACAGTAGGCCGGTGTGGTTTGGTAGTTCTCGTTGAACTTTCAGGGTAATACCCTCCCCATATTTGGTTTGCTGTATATTCTTTTTAGAATTTTATTAAAAAAAGGTTGTTGTTTTCGTGGAAAACAGTTTGATCTAGCTCAGCACAATCATGTTCGAATTTGTGTTTCTGAAATTTTGGTAATGAGTGTGCACCCCTCATGTGTAATGACTTAGTAATAATTTCCAAAAGGCCTATCTGATTTGCAGAGGGTCTGGGTGTGGTGATTGTGGGTTTCTTGGACAGTTTTGCTACTGCTTATTTGTCCCCGAAAGTTGTGTTCGGTTTAATTATCTAATATATATTGCAGGTTGCAAGGTTGCACGAATTGAGGTTTGTTATAGCAACATGGGAAATAGAAGTCAGTTGATAATTAAATAATGGTTTTATATTTAAAAACAAAGTTATACTTCATTGTTTAATACATACATCTAATTTGCATTGAAATTAACAATATAGAGGCATTAATTTCCGATAATTTTCAAAAGGCTTCTGAAGTGTTATCAAATTAAAGATGGATTGAAAATTTAAGAGTTATAAAAAAATAGAAATGGAAAACATTCTTATTACAAATTCGGATGGCCACAATCACTGCAGATCGTTATCATCAATTATATCTTAGAAATCACTGAAAAAATCGGCATGAACTGCTTTCTCATTTGCCTCCAAATCCAATAACAGACCATCAGAACCTCCTGCCAATTCCGTCCCCACGTATGGTCCAGCTCCTTCAGGAAACATTTTATCTACTACAACGGTAGGCTTCATGTTAACAGTTACCTACTTATAATTATGGAAAGTGGCAAACGTTCCGTCAAATAAATCAAAATTACAGTAGGAATATCTCATCTAATTTTTTGCCTTTGGTATGGCTCCCAATCCAATAGGTTCTCGTTCTGCAGGAATGCCAGCTGAGATTAGTGCTCTCGTTATAATGTCATAAAACATTAGAGTGACGAGTGGAACAAGAAAGGCCATGTAATCCTCTTTCATTTACTTCACTCTTACATGCCTGACATTTGTGACTTTCACGAATATCTGCACCCAGGCGAATTCCAACTGCTATTCGGAAACATTCGTTACTTAGGTAAAGGCCGAGAGGGGGCGAATGTAGAGCTTTGAGCGAAGCACCTGCTTCGAAGGAAGAAGCGACAATTATTCTGGCTTTGTCTTCTAAATTATCTGCAGACTGAAGTAAAAAGGAAAGGTGTGATTTGATAATTAATGGGTTCATCCCATGTGAATTGCTTTGATCTAGTATCGAGTTCGGGTACGCCTGACCCAACTAATAATGACCAATTATTAGTTGTTTAATTGAATTTAATTTAGTTCATTGTTTAGTGTAAATGATTTCAACAATTTTATTAACAATGCAATGATATATGTTCTGTTATGTTTATGTGTGCTGTTCGTGGTAGAAGTGTCGTTTGAATACTGGAATATAAAAAAATATTTGTACACGCATGTTTAAATACGATTGCATGTATGAGTTGAAGTTACAAAATAAAATGTTGGATGTCTAGTGTACATCTTCTGTGAAAGAATCTAATACTCTTAAAGTACGATAAACTTTTGTGGTGAGATATGATAATAAGGGGAAGTGGTTATATTGTGTTAACCATGCATTTTTAGTGGCGCAGACGATAAAGGATTCAGAGAATATTTGTTCACTAGACAATTAAGATGGCATCTGGTATATCAAGTTTCGAACAATTTGATGTAGATCAAGGAAGCATTAACTTATATTTGGATAGATTCGAGTCGTTATGTGAAGCACATGGTATTAATGATTCAAAGCAAGCCTGCGCTTTGATAGTGGTGATTGGATAAGCAAATATATAGTAAGCAAGTCAATGAAATCGTAGCACGATTTGAGAGTCATCATTTTTGTCAAAAAACATTTCAATCAGTGAAAGAATACGTACGAGAAATGAAATGTAGAATCATGGATTGTCAATATGGATCCTTTGCGGATATGATGATTCGCGACCAGTTGGTTTTTGGAGTAGCGAATGAAAATATTAGGTGAAGGTTACTCTCGAAACAGGCGTTGAAGTTAGATAGGACAATAGAGATTGCAGTGACTATTGAACAAGCAGAGAAAGATGCCTTGTTTTTGACTACTAGATTGAATCAACCGGAAAGAATTCAGCAGGTACAATGTCAGACAAGTCAAACTTTCAGATTCTCTAAAGAAGTTCGATCTAATATGGAAGAGTCACGACAGCGAAGTTTGGGTACACATGAATTTAGGAGACGCCTGCTTTTAAGGCAAAGTGTCTACAGTGTGGTCAGTTTGGACATTAAAGTAGGTCTGGGGCTTGCCAGTACAGTAATAAAGCAAATAGAGCGAAGATACAAGAATTATCGGAGACAGATCAAGTATCAATAGGAATAAATAATTTGGAGGTTGATGATTTGTTATTAACAGATCCATTAGATATAAAAGTTGAAAGTGATCCATTGAATATCATGCCAACAATATTATTATCTTGTGAGGATGTAGTATGTACAGGAATGATAGATAGATGACTGGCTCCAAAAATAATATCATGTCACAAGATTTCGTACTAAGACATAACTTTACCATGAGTCAGTCAGGACAGATAAACGCTTTACAACTTCTCAATGGAACTTTGGTAAAGGCGTTAGGAATTGTGAATATCATGATTTATCGGAAGTCCAAATACAGAATGAAGTTCGTAGAGATTATGGGTGATACAGATTATCTAATTATAGGAAGAGAAGGACTTAATGTTTTGTTAGCAGGTTGGCATAAACAACTTTGTAAACAAGAATTTAACAATACAGCAAGTACAAGTTCCAGTTGTGAAATCTCAAGAGTAATTCAGCCAGGAGTGTTACTTAGAAGTAGCGTGTTTATTGCAATGCATACATAGGTATGAAACTCTTCGTTAAAAGTTACAGTCGTTAAACAAAGTTACTGTGAAAGAATTGTTCGAAATACAGGAAGATGAGCGATTGTACAGTAGATCAAGTATGCGACTCCAATGATTCAGCAATCAACAGGAATGAAGAGGGAATAAAGTCTATTAGTTTGGATGAACACACAGAAGAGGTGATACCTAAGGATAATACAGAATATTTAAGTAAACAGGTATTAGAGAATACTGAGAATTTCAAAGTTTCCGGTATGGCGGAAGAGACCATATATAAGAAAACGAGAGATACAGCTTTCCGAATATTTTAATGGTGTTGGAGGAAGCAAGCGAGGAGAGGCTAGATTGTACACTGGAAAGAAAGACAGGAGGAGAAGGACGAGTTTAAGGAGAAAGAACAAGTTGTAGCAAAAAAAGGTAAGAGGTTGTAAAATAGAATTGAAAGTTGAAGTACAGGCGTCAGATCTGAGTAATAAGATGAAAACATGTGTTGAAATACAAAATAAAGGAAACAGAGGAGATAAAAAGAAGAAGAAAAGGAAGTCAGGTACCTTAATATTGGAACAAGGCGAAGTAGACAACTGCTTAAAATCCAAGAAACAACTTTAGAAGGAAGGACAAGTGAAATGGATATCAGATGATGATTTGTTGGGAGTACCGGACTGGTTGAAACCGAGGGGTTTTATAAATTGTGTTTGAAGTAGAGTAAGCGGGGGAGAAGTGCAAGGTTGCACGAATTGAGGGTTGTTTTGCAACATGGGAAATAGAAGTCAGTTGATAATTAAATAATGATTTTATATTTAAAAAGAAACAGTTGTAAATGATTGTTTAATTGAATTGAATTTAGTTAACTGTTTAGTTTAAATGATTTCAACGATTTTATTAACAATGCAATGAGATGTGTTATGTTATGTTTGTGTGTGCTGTTCGTGGTAGAAGTGTCGTTTGAATAGTGGAATATAGAAATATATTTGTCAACGCATGTTTAAATAAGACTGCATGTATAAGTTTGAGTTACACAATAAAATGTTGGATGTCTAGTGTACATCTTCTGTGAAAGAATCTAATGCTCTTAAAGTACGATAAGCTTTTGTGGTGAGATATGGTAATAAGTGAAAGTAATTATATTGTGTTAACCCTGCACAGGTGCGCATCTGCTTGTTTGGGAATGAGTTTTGTGTTCTTACTCTAATATTTTGTTTTGATCATCATTGGGCTCGGTGCCATGTTTGTTTACTGCGCACTTTCAATGTTTAAGTGCATTTAATAAGCAGTAGTTTGATCCATAGTAGCGTCTGTTAGCAGACCCCTTTATGTTTAAAAATTTGTTTCAATTGTCGTTGTGACATGCGTGTTAGTAGGGCTTTTTTAAAGGAGGTTTTAATAGTTGAGTTCAACCATGACAAGTTTGGTTGAATAGAAGTGCCCAAGGGGAGGACAGATTTCGTTCTAAACATGTGTTGTTTATTCTTTGTCATTGCGTTTTTTTACATGTTTTGCTTAGAGCATTGGCATTTTTATGAATTCAAACCCTTAGATTAAATAATAATAATAATAATTTGCGGGGTTCACATTTTGTGCTAAGTATAGCAGCAATTGGTCATCTTTTGTTAATATTATCAGTGTTCTGCCTAAGCGGCACGTTCCTTGAGGTAGGTTTAACCTTCACCATTTTTCTATTACTCCCAACGTGTGCGAGGAGCGCTGTTATTAGGCTGGATACAATTGTGTTTGTAGAAAGTATGTTTCACTTGACGGGCCGCCTGAGATTGTATATTGCGGTCTCCGGTATTTGAACTTAGTTTGGAGCACAATTTTATTTCTCAGAAGATGATTTTGATTCTTAAATTATTTGTCTGGGTACTGACCCTTTATTTTTAGTGGGTGGGTAAATTGATGTGTAGGATTTCGTGTTTTGGATGCTGAGTTCCATTTAATCTAATACTAATGTTTGAAGATAGTTTCGCTTTTTCTTTAAAGCTATAGAGGCCTTTTAATTGTTTTTATAAAAACAAGCTTTATCTTTCATCTCTGTGGAAGCTACAAGTTTGCTTTCTTTGAGGAAGTCCAGTGCAACTGCATTTGCTCCGGATTTGCAAGTTCGTGTGGGTTCAGTGTGGTAAAGTTTTTTTTTTTTATTATTATTATTATTACATGCTTTTGTTTGTATATCTCTTGTTCAAGCTATGGGATCAAGTGTTCGGGCTTCAAGGGCTACAATAGTTCGGGCTTTAAGTCTCGTTTCCAGACTAAATACAAATACGTATAAAAAAAACTTTCAGGAAAGAGATAAAGAGAAACTAAAAGAATTTTTAGAAAAAATTCAAGATAATCAATTTATTAAGGAACAAGTGTTCTGAGGTGACTATGAATAAGACGGTCCGGGTTCATACCCGGTCAGAGGCAAAGACCAGCATCCTCCAACACTCAAGCACACTGTTCGAGAAAAGAGACTAACTGCAACGCAGTCCTGTATCTATTCAAAATTGAAAAGCAAACTTGGAATCTTGATGAGGGTAACATAAACCTACAAGCATTCAACCAACAAATTGACAATATTTAACGTAACGCCATACTCAAAATACAAAATACTGTGGCAAAATTTACTTAATCCTTAACTTAAACAATAAAAGGATATACAAACCAAAGTATGTTAAAAAAAAAAAAAAAAAAAAAATTACAACACTGAATCCACTGGATTTCCAAATCCAGTAGCACTGGACTTCCTCAAAGAAAGCAAACTTATAGCTTCCACAGAGTTTGTTAAAAAAAAAAACACTTCCTTAAGGCCACTATAGCTTTAAAGAAAAGGCAAAACTATCTTCAAAACTTAATATTAGATGAAATCGAACTCCGCATCCAGAACACGAAATCCTACACATAAAATTACCTACTCACAAAAAACAAAGGGTCAATACCCAAACAAATAATTTAAGAATCAAAATCATCTTCTGAGAAATAAAATTGTGCTCCAAACTAAGTTCAAATACCGGGGACCACAATATACATTTTCTGGCGGCCCGTCCAATGAAACATATGTTCTGCAAACACAATTGTATCCAGCCTAATCACAGCGCTCCTCGCACACGTTGGGAGTAATAGAAATATGGTGAAGGTTAACCCTACCTCAAAGGACGTTGCGCTTAGGTAGAACACTGATAATATTAACAAAAGATGACCAATTGCTGCTATAATTAGCACAAAATGTGAACCCTGCAAATTAATTGTTTTTTTTTTTAAATCAAAGGTTTTGAAAATACATAAAAAAGCTAATGCTCTAAGCAAAACATGTAAAAAAAAAAAAAAAACCCGCAATGATAAAGAATAAACAAAACATGTTTAGAACGGAATCTATCCTCTCCTTGGGCACTTCTATTCAACCAAACTTGTCATGGTTGAACTCAACTATTAAAACCTCCTTTAGAAAAAGGTCTACTAACACTCATGTCACAACGACAATTGAAACAAATTTTTAAACATAAAGGGGTCTGCTAACAGACGCTACTATGGATTACGCTACTGCTGATTAAATGCACTTAAACACTGAAAGTGCGTAGTAAACAAACATGGCACCGAGTCTAATGATGATCAAAACAAATTATTAAAAAAAAGAACACAAAACTCTTTCCCAAACAAGCAGGTACGCACCTGCAATATATATTAGATAATCAAACCGAACACAACTTTCGGGGACAAATAAGCAGTAGCAAAACTGTCCACACCCAGACCCTCTGCAAATCAGATAGGCCTCTTGGAAATTATTACCAAGTCAGTACACACGGGGGTGTACACTCATTACCAAAACTTCAGAAACACACATTCTAGTATGATTATGCTGAGCTAGAACAAACTGTTTTCCACTAAAACAACAAACTCTACCAAAGATCATCTTTTTTAAAAATACTAAAAAGAATATACAGCAAACCAAATATGGGGAGGGTATTACCATGAAAGCTCAACGTGAACTGCCAAACAACACCGGCCTACTGTAATTATAAAAACGAGCTTCCACGTTTCCCATTCGTTCTTGCGGTTCAATTTGACAATGATATTATACTGTCATCAAAGAAGAATGCAGATTTCTATTCAATGTAGCTTCCCTATTTTACAATTTCTTCAGAAAAGACTGTTGCTCGTACAAATGATATCCACTAGTCCCAAGTATTTTTGAAAGTTCAGTGAAGTTCATTAAATGCTACTGGCAAAGCTTTTACCACCTACCTCACATTAGTCGTGGAAAGTGTCTGCCCACCCATCACTACGATTGGACTCCTCCCTCGCGGCTACAGAACTCAGAAGTAGACAGTAGTTTTGATTGGAACTTGAATATTAAATAAATCTAACTTAAATGTAAGTTGTATCAAAAGACTGTGGACTGTTGCAGCGAATATTGTTTAAACTTGTTTCACAGTAATCAGATGTTAAGTTGAAATGCTGTTACCGTGTGCGCGCGTATACACACACGCACAGAGAGAGGGAGAGACAGACAGAGGGTAATTTATAACTTTTGGGACCAAATTTACATGTATGGAAACTTATGATCGAAAATAAATGTGCTGAAATAAGATAAATCAATCTTATTTCTGTACAGATGTAATAACATAATTCATAGGAAAGAAAAAATACTCACCACAAGTCATCACCATTTGATACACCACACTGACTAAAGAGTAAATAAATAAGCTGACTCGTGTTCATCCTGGTGTAGGGATTGGGATACGCTAAAAGAGCTGTAACAACTGCCACAACTAACACCTCGGTTACTGGGTACTGACCAAGCTTCGATACTTTTCTGTATTTGCACCAATAAATATTAGCTTTTATGAACAATGTCGCTATGCAGCCCTGAAAACAAACAAGAAAGATCAACACCCTACTATTTCGCTCTTTAATACATCATTTAAATGTTTACTTGCTTATCTAAATCGTAAATTAGACACAATACAAAGTAGTTTATGAATGGATAAAAAGAAAAGTTTTGACGCATGTCTATAGACGGTTTTCTTTATTTCAACAATAAAAATATTGCTACATCGTATCAAGTCGTTGGGGTTACATCAAACAGATTTGCAAGCTTATTCACCTAACGAGGAACCTCGCAGCCACCACCGGCCCTGTTCTATTGAACTCCCTGCACTGTGGACTATCGCCCAAAATCGCAGTTTAAATTGAAGCAAACTCCTACGGAGCACAGGCATGGAAATTCTGTCTGATTCCTTCCTGCAAGCTTTCCAACAGTCCAAATGCGCAGAGAATCCACTGTACTAACATCAGGTCTCTTCACAGGTATGTTTTGAAACGAAATGACACCAATTCCCGTGTCCCTTTCACATTCCTCATAAAAACACAGAGATGTTCTGGCGATACGACTTGAGGCCTTGTCAATATGGATCCGTTCCATACAATTGTGGGATGTCTGTCCTAAAGATAGGTGTTATAATGGATTCCTGGAAGTATCTGGCATTTACTTTAACATTTTTGTTAACCTTGCGTATCATTAACTTTCCCGCATAACTGAATCCCGTGATAACCATTGTAATGAAATAGTTGAGAACTATTTAATTCCATTTAATTTCGCTGGTTTTTTGTCTGGTTATAAAAAAAAAGTAACTACAGAATTTCCTTATAAAATAGTGCTTTTTTTAATCTGTTATCTGGCTACTTGTTTTTTGTCATGAGATTATCAGATGATATAAAATGTATGGATAGGCATGACTGCTTTAAATTTTCTTTCACGAAATATCTGGAACATTATCAAAAAGAGAACGTGTTTGATAATTAGCAATGTGTAATTCTTTTTTTGTGTTCTCCTAC
>JAGDQP010001819.1:0-63729 GCA_022664845.1 Lepisma saccharinum
AAACTGTAAAATATAGCGTATTTTCTCTTTGCTAGTGTCCATTTTGAGGCGCGCTCACACAACACTGAGTCAACTCATCACAACTATCATCGTTTGAACAGTGTTTGTAGTACGCAATCTCATCGTTTGAACGCCATCTCGTTGAACTCGATCGGACTTATACAACGCGAGATACAGATCACTGAAGCCATCTATTTGCAAAATAATGGATTACTTTTTACTACACCAGATATTAGTGAGTTTGGATCTACAGTTTTGGCAATCTGCATTGGTATGTTTGAAATTTCTGCTTGTAACATTGGGTCTCGGTGGAAAGACGGTTAAATATCTTGACAGTGCGTTGAATTGGGATATGCCGTTATTACACAGAGCTCTTCAATTAGTCAATCCACAACGAAAACTGTTGACCCGTCTTTTTTTTTTTTTTTTTTTTTTTTTTTTTTTTTTTTTGAGAAAATTCGCTTTGAGGATTTTCATGTATCATCTGCTACAACAGCCCATGGCGGCCTGAGCCAAAGTTGCCTAAAAATCTTGAATACATAATTCAAATTTAAACATGACAAAATACATTTCGCGCAAGTGCTATATTGTGCATGCCAATCAGTGCTCAAAATGAGACGGTATACGCCGGTATGATATACCGATACTTTTTTTTAAACAAAAGAACGTGTTAAACGGTATAGCTGACGTTATTGCTTTGGAAAAACACCGTTACCGTAAATTTTCATTTGGAGCACTGATGCCAAGTATCAAAGTAAATCCATGGGGTCGGATATCAAACCTCTTTATATGCACTTTTCTATGTTACTGTATAAACTTGCGATTTCGTTGATAACGAATCAGATGCATTGGAAATTGCAGTGTGTTATCCTGGAAGATACTTGTAGAAACTGCAGAAGTTCATGTGTTTTGAAATCTGATGTACATTTAGGAATTAGGAAGTCCTTAATTCGAGAAATTTTAGGAATTTTTTTGTTCTAGAATTCCGATTTCGGTATCTGGATTACAGTTTTAGAATTTTGAACCCGCTTAACATACTTAAGAAGGCTCATGAAAGTACGAATCAACACGATTAAATTTCTGCGAGTAGAGCTCAATATCAGCTGATATTCTGTTTCGTTAAGATACGCTAGATTCCAACAGAGATGTATCAGTTATGCTGTGTATATCCCACTGCGTTATGAAGATCGTTTTGTATATCTTGTTTACTTTCATTAAATGTGTATTAACCACATTGTGAGGCAGCAACACTGTTTTTCTCGTGATCATCTTACACGACACTGAAAGATATTTTCTACCTTTGTCGTGTGGCGCATGTTCTAGTGTGCATGTTCAAATTGTTTTCATTGTGCTTTATCAGATCACTACAGTTATGTTTTTGGCTCGCGACCTGCCTCGATTCTTGAGTGATGGTCTTATACATCCTAAATATATTCTACAGACTAAAGGAAGGACATTTGAAGAAAAAATGTCGACCTCTGTAGTGGTATGAACTAAAGCGCTTGGCCGCCGTTGATGAGGTTGCGGGTTCGAATTCCAAATGGGAGCAGGATGTTTGTGGATTTTTAAAAGAGCATTGGACTCGTTTATTCATCACGGGCCGAAGTCAACAGTTACTAACATCGCCCAAAAAGAAAGAAAGAAAATAATGTTCGTCATAGTTATTGAAGACAGCACATTACACGGTAATTTAGCGTTTTCGTAACTTTTTCCGTGTCATTTAGATGTATACAATTAAATATTAGGATTGAGAAAGTAAAGAAAGCTAATTTTAAAATTTCGTTTTTGAGAGTTCTACCGAAATTCATAAAACGTATCCTTTTCGCGAGGGTAAGGTCCTTGACGTGTCAAGCACCTTCACCACACTGCCACCTATCAGCGTTAAGTACCTGATGAATGATAAATACCCTTTCCAAAGGGTTGCCTGGCAAATTGGTCAGATGGAATAGGGAGTAGAGCATCGGATCGCTGGCCGGGATTCGAATCCCGACCAGGTCGCTTTTTCTGTTTTCACAATTCACGGAAATAGGTTGCTTAAATGTCAGAAACGTTACTCTCAAGAACGAACATATAAAACTCAGCTTGAGTACTAGACTGCGTTTGGAATTCACCTGTTTCATGTGCAATAAATAAGATGCTAGTTATTACAAACAAAAAATGTTAAAATCCGACTTATTTTTACATCCACTGGTACTATTAAATAATAAACATTCTTATTTGGAACCAGAAAAGGAAAACTCCATTGTAAGTACTTTTATGACAACTCTCTTAATTATTGATTTACGTGTAGATAAAGCGAAGAAACCACATTCTTTGTTTTTGACTTACGTCGTTGCATGAAGTGATTTAGCGATAAAAAAAATAATTACCGGTACTTCGAATCATCCTAGGCCTTTAGGCTCTGCATCACTTTCATTCCGTCTGTTTTGGAGAAAGACGAAACTAGGCAGGATTGCTGGAATTCTTATACGAAATGGTAAGGTTATAACATAGACCTCATAATAGATAGACTTAGCACGCTTCCCCATTTGTTGCTGCGCTTAAACTAATGTTTTTTTTAGACAGGATCAGGTGATTTTGAATTCATCCGCTAGGTAGCTCTGGTATAGACCATATGTTAACGATTTACTAAACATAAAACAAAGAAAAAAGTTTTAAAAAATCAATATTGAAAGTTCATATTTTCTCAGTGTTCAGTTGAAGATTACTATATAAAACAAGAACTTGGAGCAGCACTCTGTTGGATCACAGCAACAATTAAAACATTTTTTAACGCCACTTTCATTGTTAAACTGTGTCAAAATGAACTTTGTTAACATAGACATTGTACTACGCCACGCAATTACCAGCTTCGCGGTACATAAACTCTGCAAGACTTCCACACGCCCAACGAAAACAAGAGTTAATTTGAATTGAATTTAATTTAGGACTTTTAAGGCAGCTTTGGCTCAGGCCGAACGGAAACAAGAAAACAACAAAGAGTGAAAGGAACTTGAAAACAAATGCTCATTCGAGCACGTTTTTCCTATTAACAGTAGAAGTTTCATGTATTAATACCAACTCTTCTCCTTATTTCCCAGAAATTTTGCCTTTTTAACTCATTTTAGCCGTTTTTAGGTCCTATTGGATTCTCACATTTGATTAGAAATTACTAAAACGATAATGTGATCTTCGATAGTAAAGAATAAAATAGGTTAAAAACTAAGAATCCGGGCTCTAGTTATAACGAACCTTTAGCTGAGAAATTTGATTACCTAGGCCAGTGTGGTCCAACCTTTAGTTACCCGAGGGGCAATCAAACTTTTGTATAGGAAAGTGACGGTCAGAGACATTAAAGAAAGAAAATTCTGTTTTATTTTGTTTATTGTTATTTAATGTTATACGATTTTTTCCAAATGTGTAATTAATATTTTTTATCCAGTAAGAAGGGCAAGTGCCAAAAAAATGAATAAACGTCGCAGGTTGGACCACACTTACCTAGGCGTATGCTATCACGTCATAATTTCAAGCTAGTCAAATTTCTCACCTAACCGTAAGTTCATTATAAAATAGGATTGATAGCTGTCTTGTGTTGTGTTGTTCATGTAATTTAGTGTGTCTGATGAAGCCAAGTAGTTAGTGGGTGAACCTGTTTGTTACGCGCTTTTAGTTTTTAATTAAAACGCATTGCTCTGCTCAGCTATTATTTTATTTTATCTTAAGGATCACTTCATATCAAAGAATTCCAAATTCCACATCCACAGTTCTGCCTAGTTTCCAAGAATATTATCTTTCATACAAGATAACCGAAAACGTGTTTGCCGTTCTAGAGCAGTGATAAACAAAGAGCAATTACAATGGACTGTACGTACCTTTAGGTTTCGAAGTAAGCTCCATCAGCATCTAACAGATTTTGCCAACGTTCCTGCAGCTGCACAATACCCTGGTGACAAAAGTCGGCGGTCTTCGAGGCAGAGAAGTCCGTGAGTGCGTTCCGCAGGTCTCCCTCATTGGCGAAAGATCTCCCACGGAGGTGGTTGTCGAGGGAATGAAACAGGTGTTAATCTATTGGCGAAAGGTTCGTTGAGTATGGTGTATGGCAAGTTGCTGAAGGGTCTCCGGGGTCCTCTTAGCTACATGTGACTTAACATTGTCGTCGAGGAACAGCAAACCCTTGCGATTCACCAATGCCGGCTCCTTCTGCCGCAATGCACGATGTACCCTTTGCAGTTTCTGTGAGTAGAGGACAGTAATGGTCTGACCAGGTGAAAGCAGCTCGTAATGCACCAGCTGGCGGCAAGTCCACCGTACCGAGTCTTTCTTGGGTGCAGAATTGGTCTTGGGGTGTGAGGAACAGCGTCACGTGGCCACAACCAATGTCTGGTACGCTTGGGAGTGTCATAGAGGACCCACTTTTCGTCACCAGTGAGCAAGCGATCAAATATGGGTGGGTTCAGGTGCCGACTGAGCAAAGACAAACAGGCTGTCATTCGTTGTTGCTTGTTGGCTGCCGACAATGTGTGGGGTACCCACGTGCTTAACCTGTATGACTTCCCTATCACATGAAGGTGCAGTCTGACTGTTTCAGCGGAAACATGGAACCTTTCTGCAAGTTCATCACACGTTAGACCACTGTCCTCCTCGATGGCTGCTTTTAGGGCCTCATCATCCAACACATGTGGTCGTCCACTGCGAAGTTCATCAGCAAGGCTCACATCTCCCGAACGGAATTTCTGGAACCAATACCTGGCGGTGCGTTCGTTCACGGCATTCTCATCAAATGCCTGGCATATGCGGCAGCTGACAAACCCACTTTAAAGTCATACAACAAGCACACGCGAACAAGCTGCTTCGATACTTCCATTTCTCTTTTCCACTGGACGAGCTTTGACTGCTGTGTGTGAGCATCATGCCTGTATTAGTGAAGGTCGATGGTCAGACTAACTCCTGATCGGCTGGCAGGCACGTGCGTCATTTCATTTCCTCTCTGTGAGCGCATGATTAATGGGACGACCAAAACGGCAAACGCTTTTTTGGTCACCTTGTATTTCTACGATTTTCAACAATCTAGAAAGTAGCGTAGCCCAGAGCCTTAACTAAAACAGTAATCGTTACTGACAAAATACTGCTGATCAAAGGTATTGCACAGATCATACATGACATCTTTTCTTCACTTGATTGTCATACATTTGTACTATTTTATAGCTTTGTAACTTCCCTGGACTCACTTCACGTCGAATCGCTGAAAATAACACTGTTTGTATTTGTGGTTACACTGATAGGGAATTACGTTGAACGGCAAGTGAAACTTATGCACCGTTCCTGTGAAAGCATTCAAGTGCAGTACTTGCAAAATGTGAAAAAATATATGTGTGACTGTGAGCGGCACCCAGAGGCAGGGACGTGGCCGTGGGGGAAGGTCCACTGGGTTCGGACCCTTTCCGAAATTCCGATTTCTATGTAAAAATGTTTATATAAATTTAGGCGCAGTCATCAACATTTGATATACATACCAGTCGTGAAAATCCGAAAGAAACCGGGGGAACCCCTCCGAAACGCAATTCTGGATACGTGCCTGCCCAGAGGTGCCCATATTTTTTCCGAACTGTATTTAGTTTAATTAATAAAATTCTTTCGGGGTATTCGTTTTATTTTTTATTTAACAAAAAACTACGATCGTTTCATTTTCCTTCCTGCTAACTCGTCAAGAGATCTTCTTTGGTGTTATATAAAATGGTTATACCATTGTTGCAATCAAACCAAATGTACCGGTATTACTTTATACATTTGACCGATTGTTAATCTTTTATCATTTTAAATTCTTTTCTTACAAATTTAAAATTCTATGTTATTTTTATCTAATTGTTACACCCGTCTGTTAGATGTCGTCATGACCCTTAAAGTGCCTTCTGTCTATCAAGTATAAAGCCACTTTCCTTTTTTCATAGTACAGTGAACTTTCGATTACTCGTGTGCGGATTATTCGTGCACATTCTGTACTAAATGTAAAATTCTTAAACGTAGTTGGAGGCAACATTGGGAACATGAGTCGCCTTTAACCAAATCTAAAACATAGCTTCAGCAGTAACTAATACTCACAATCAGTGTGCTTCCCTCCTCATTCTTCTTCATTTTCGCCTTCATTAACTGAATTGTTTGTAGCCGCAAGCACTATGTCATCCTCTGTTATATGTTGGAATTTTTATTGTGTTTTTCGATCCCCCTTCCCTCTCATGAACCCGAATAATCAGGAGTTTACTGTATTACCATTCAACTTTATTTCCGCTGATTCTAGAACCGCTCTGTTGCGTATTCTGCTTTCGGATTTTCCAAAATACAATAAACGTTCCTAAAGAGTTTTATTGATAGAAATATGTTGTGCAAACCTTAAAACACATACCTAGTATAATAATCTTAACAATTCAAAATATAGGTAATTCCATTTGGATGATTTTTATTTTCAGTTATGGAGTCCTTCTGTGGGAATTGTTAACAGGAGAGACACCATACAAAGGAATTGATGCTTTGGCTGTAGCGTATGGAGTTGCTGTAAACAAGCTGACACTTCCTATACCAAAAACATGCCCACATGCATGGAGAGAGCTCATGGAAGGTAAGATAGATACCTTGTATTTCATTTAACAAAGTAATCCGTGAATTAGTTTCAGTTCTTTTGTGTTGAAGATTGACTATAATTCATTTCCTAAACCCACAGACGTTACTATTCGAATGTGGTATTTCGTTTGTCCTTTTAGTTTATTTAGACATCTACTTTTGCCGCTGAAAAAATACAGTAAAACTGACAGGAGATAATCGAATGTATACAGACTAGTTTGCCGGGGAGAATATTGGCAAAATTGTAATTGATTTATCTCATTATTTATTTATTTAGAAAGAATACAACGGGCGTATGCCCAGTTACGGTATTCTGTAAAAATTAAATTACAATTTAGTTTTTTTTAATATATATATATTACCAGGAATGTTTAGTAAAATATAATCAATCCATACTGTCAATAGTATCAACAAAATATAAACACAATATATACTAAACACAAGAGAAACACATCACAATATAAAACCAAATTTAAAATTAACATAGCTAATTCAAGTGGAGTAGTAATGTATACTTAATATATGGAAGTTAATATACACTGTAAATATACAATAAATATAAGAATAATATAGGACTGATAATACAAATATAATTAAATGATTTATAATTATTCCCTTTTAGGCTTTTATGTGCCCATCGGTTTTTTTTTTTTTTATCCTATGTTTATAAACGAGAACAAGCTATAGTGATTTTGTTTGCTTTAGAATAATTTTATTAAATTATTCTGAAAACTTCTTTGGCTTTGATTAAATACGTCTACCTCGTTTTTCATTCCACATAATTTATTGTACGAAAAGCACATTCTCCAAATGGGTGACTTTTTTTAGAATCTCAGTTCGCGCTTTCCTACAGAGGAAAAGGCCTTTGTTATCCATTCGGGTTCTAGTATCCGGTATCCGAAATTGGATTTCAAAGAGTAAGTCTATTATGAATTAATTTATAAAGATTGAGTGAGTTAATAATGATTCTCCTGGTCTCCAGCGTAAGGAGCTCAAAATTCTGAATTAGGTTTACATAATGTTCAAATTTAGGATAAAAGCCAGTTGTTAGGAGTCTGAGGAATTTAGATTGAATCTTTTTCTATTTTCTGACAATTAATTTGAGTGGTGGGATTCCAGATGATGGATGCATATTCAAGTTTCGGTCGAACCAATGAATAATATAACTTTTTGTATGTACTAGTCCTTCTGAAGTCCTTTGCTGTTCTATAAATAAATCCTAGAATTCTGAACAATTCTGCTGTTATATTGTTTACATGAGAATTAAACGTTAGTTTAGAGTCAAAGACAACCCGAAGATCTTTTATTATTTCTGGTCTTGGTAAAACAGTGGTATTGACTGAATAAGGAAACTAAATTTTTGTCGTCTAGTAAATGTAATCGAAGTCCATTTTTTGATATTCAAGTCAAATGAATTATAGTCAAAGATTATATCGTTTGCATAAAAAGAAAAGAAAAAGTAAAAACTGCAGGCCGCAACCACACAACGAAACGTTATGAAGTTGGTCAGGAAACTGACTGATAGAATCTGCTTTGTATCAGATTACCTCAAATACATGTGCTAGTAAAATTAATAAATTTTAACTTATAGTCACCTATAATTTGAAAACTTAAAAAAAAACAACTGTAAATGGAGTATTTTATTTGCAAAGAAGCTAAAGATAATAAACGTTACCTAAACGAAACCCTGTTAAATCCCAGCAGAGAGCAGCCAGGGAATCCATATAACAAACTCGTAAAAATTGAACAGTGCTGAACGTTCGCAGCTTGTGCTACTCTTTTATGGGATTCAAAGGCGCTGGCATGCACGAGACAAAATGCACAACAAGTGTAAACACTGGTTTGTGCTGCATAAATGATACGCCAGAAGAGAACTTCAACACCATTTAAACTTACTCTACAAATACTAAATACTGCACTCGAACTAGGTAGGCATCATCTGACATGTGTAATCAGCTTGTTGTAGTGTGGCAAGTTCGCGAAGAAGATAAACGGAACTGATGATTCAAAAACAGTTTCTCAACTGTGTGTTGTGTGGATAAATAGCGATATTATCATCATTACCTGTCTAGTTTTAGAGTAAGTCGGGAGTAAAGTAAGTCTGCTCAGTTGCGTGATATAGGCGTCGACTTCGAACTGAAAGAAGCAGTCTTCCTGCAATCAGTTGAATAGTGTTTGTACTTATTTGTTTGTTGTAAGTGCACGTTAGGAAATTACTGGGTTCAGGGTGTCAGGGTACGGTCTGGAAAACAGTTTGTACTCAAGAGTTCAGTTTTTGAGTTATTATTAATGATTTTGTAATACGGATACCTATAATCTGCGGGCCAAAGGTTCAGAGAGTATATTGATTAGACCACAGACTGTCAAGGTCAAAGTTCCGTAAAAGTTTTGTTTTTAAGTATGTTGTGGGTGTGATAGGGGTGTTCGGAAGTCCAACGTTAATTCCGAATTCGGAAGTACTTGAATTCCAGAATTACGACTTTCCGAAATTCCGCCATTTCGGAATTCCAAGAGCTGTGGTGGCTCAATGGTAAAGAGTTCAGCTCTGGCGCTTGAGGTCGTCGCTTCGATCCTTGATTGTGCCATGTGGGTTTTGTGGTGGACAGACACCGTGTGCATGAGTTTTCTCCGTGCTCTCCTGTTTCCTCCTACTTTCCCCATTCCACCAATCATCCCATCATCATCCATCCGGTCTGAGTCAAATTTGCCTAAAGCCTTAAATTAAATTTAAAAAAATATTCAAATTCATAATTTGGAATTCCGAAATTCTGAAATAGAATTTAAACACAAGAATTTGAATTTTATTTAAGCCTGTTAGACACTTCAAGCTCAGGCGTTCATCGTAAGAATTTTTTACATTGTATTACACCTTATCCAGCAAGTTTTAATTGTTGTGGAAATCACGTGTCTTGTTGATCCGTTTGCTGCTGGTGAACCGTTCTACCATTTGCTGATAATGCTCGATATATTCCACAATTCCAGTGTTCCGACTTTCCAAAACGTCGGAATTCTGATTTCCATTTCGAAATGTTCCGAACACCCCTAGTGGGTGCTGAGATTTTCTTACTCCCAGAGTTGGGATGGTGGGTGCCCCGACTAAAATGCTACCCTTCATACTAGCAGCAGATGAAAAGAAGGAACGATAAGTTGTTTAATCAGGTTCTCCCCATCCTTGTTGAAAAACGTTCCCCGTTAACCCTCCCAATACAGACTCCTCACGCATACGATGGAATGAATATCTTATGATAATTACAGATTAAGTTTTAATACCATCATCATCATTCTCTTCTGAATAAGTGACTAAGTCTTCACAGCGGTTCAAATGAAGAAGAAATGTCTCATCATATCTCGACATCTCTCTGTTGAGTTGCTTCACAGTAAGCAAAAATACTTCTCAACATTCAAGAGGTTTCACTCATTGCTTAACGTCTAGTGTGTGATAAGTGTTCTGAATTTGTGAGGCAGTATGAACATTGGAGCTAAAAGGTGCATGGTACATAATGCACGAAATGCTTCATAGAGAAAATAGAACAAGCTTTAGGTAAAAGCCAGTTGCAGAAGCAACAAGAAAAAGGAGAAATGATTAGAGGGAATGCAGGAGGCTCCTAAAATCCAAAAGTGAACTCGAAAGTAAGAAATCCAAAGAAACATTAATCAACTAATGGTCAAAATTATTATCCAGATAGATGCTGTACAAAAGTTGTAAGGAAGCTTGACCTTCAGTGCGAAATGTCTTAAAACTGACTGTTGTTCAAGTTGTATGTTGTCTTGCATATGTGTGCTGGAGTACTGTTATACGATTATTCTCATGTACATAGTAGTTTAGGAAGAATTCATGTTAAGTGCAGGGTAAGGAGGATCAAACAAGAAATGCAGTAATAAATGGAAATGAAATGGAGTAGTTGTGAAGACCGTATAAAACGTAAATAATGATGAAACTTGCAGTTCACTTCAGTAATAAAAAATTCGTTATTTTACCTAAAAGTATTTAACGTAATTTTTCGTAGCGAAAGAAGTCAGGAAAAATCATAATTTGGTCAAGGAATTTCTTGACGCTACTTTGAAAGACACTCTCTCGTTATTTTTATAAGTATCTACCATTGTTGTTAATTGTTTTTAAAATGTTAATTGAAATTAAAATGAAATTAGTACTGCGGAAATGAAAAATGTGTAAATCCTATGTGACTCAAGAATCCGAGTCACAAATCGGGAAGTCTTAAAGATTGATTTTAAAAAAATACACCGGGCGATTGCTGGAATTG
This sequence comes from Lepisma saccharinum, assembly GCA_022664845.1. NCBI lineage: Eukaryota > Metazoa > Arthropoda > Insecta > Zygentoma > Lepismatidae > Lepisma > Lepisma saccharinum. Next base: position 10,857 of record JAGDQP010001819.1, read on the forward strand.
TACTTTGAATGAAGGCTAATGTGTTGACCTTTCCACTATTTTGTTCTGCGGACAAATTAGTAAAGATCGTCTATAGCCTAAGGTACGGTACAATTGAAAGTTTGGATTGTCTCGAATGATCCAAGTTAGCTGTAAGAGAATTATATTTCATGAAATACGCTAGCTGTAAGGAGACATGCATGAAAGAAAACTATTCACGTTTTTGTCATTTGCATGAAAACGGAACTCTTGTTTCTGAATTGTGTTTGTTTGAGATGATGATACCCCCCCCCCCCCCCCTAAACGAGTTGATGAGCTTCTGAGGGCTGGACATACAGTTTGTGGTTTAGTGTGTTCGGAAACTCCGTTCAGTGAACTCCCACTCAATTGAACCCAGGATTCCTTTTTGGATTTGGTGTTAAGATTAAAGTGCAGCAGAGAGCAAATAATAAGAAACTGAATCATGTCAATTTGAATTTCGTTTTTCTTCCGATCATTATTCCATTTAACAGAACATATAATCGTGAGGAAACAATCGTATTTCTGTTTATGATCTTCTGTAGATATTGTGTGAGAATAGCGGGATTTGTATTCATCAGGAACTATTTTAATTTAAACGTGTTTCTTTTGTGTAGCATGTTGGAACTCTGATCCTCATCACCGCCCTTCGTTCGAAGATATTTTGGTGGCGCTGGATGACATAGTTAATTCCGCTTTTACCCAAACCCCTCACGAGAGCTTCCACACGATGCAAGAAGACTGGAAAGCAGAGATTGAAGAAGTGCTCCTAGGGCTTCGCATGAAAGAGAAGGTACAGTTTTTATTTACAAGATATTTAATTTCTGTTGTTAGATTTCTTTCGTAATGTAATTTGGTGTTTGGTAATTTCCAGATGTATGCAGGATGATCAGATGTAATTTTCAGTATCCCACTTTTCACATTTGAATTATTCAGTAACGAAATACGGTTTCGTACAACTCTGGCGCATGAAGTAGATATATTAGTATACTAATATATAGAAATAGGTAGGGGATGATAAGTGTTGTGCTCGGAGGTAGATCTATGACCCAAAAGTCCCTGAGCAAGTTGATATTATAGTGATTTGTCATTGCCTTCCATCAGATGGAGTCTAAGGACATTTTTAGTTTAAAGTAGGTTCCGAACCAGTACTTTCAATACGTTCCCCACTGGAAATCGAAGACTTGACATTACAAGGCGACGAGCGAAGCCACTTATCCCTCAAGGACACTGGGTGGGAGATGCGATGCTAGTTGAGTTACTATTCAAATAGCTTAATCATGTCAACTGGAATAGGAAGACATTTCGTTAAGGCTGAATCCCAGTAGGGTTTCCCGCCTTTTTCGTTTTTCGTCTAATTCAAATTTGAGTGCAGTTAAACAGAAAATAACTTCCACAAACTATAGTTTGTTATATACTTGAATAGTGAATACCATTAATTTGAAATAAAAGTTAACAGAAAATTCAGAACTATGTCAACACACTTTTGGGACATGGAACTGTCCCAAAAGTCTATTGACATAGATTTGAAGTTTCTGTTAAGATTTCTGTAAAGGTAATGGTATTCATTAATGACGTAAGAAACAAACTATAGTTTATGAAAGTTATTATCTGTTTAATTGCACTCAAATTTGAATAATTGACGAAAAATGAAAAAGGCGGGAAAACCTACTGGGATTCAGCCTTAAGTGTAGATTGCAACTAGTTCCTGTTCCAAGGACACTATTCTTTGTTTAAAAGAAATTCTATTCTATAGTATTTGTACATAGAAGTATTGAAGGAGTGTTGTCTGATGAGCTACTGCTAGCTGGGAAGCGTAAGAAGCCAGTTGTCAACATGGTTGGGGGAAATTAGTGTGTTCTGCAGAATCTCGGTTAAAACACGTCAAATTTGCATACAATAACTTACTCATTTTCAGTGGTGTGAAAATGTAGAGAGACGCTTGAAAAATGCGTGCATCCTGTGCCATTATATTAAGGAGTTAATTGTATGATAAGCAAGCTTCGAAGGAATTGTGCTTTCTCTTGAGACTTTATAATTACGTAAATACACCTGAGAAATATCTCAACAGTTGGTATTCTTTCCCCTGTTCCCAGAATGGTAATGTTCTTGTACAAAACAGGCATTAGTATATTTGTAGGAAAGAATATACCATATCGGGGAGATTTCTGTGTGTAAAAGAAAATTCGCACATAAGGAGTAAGGACATACTTGTATGGAGAGGTTTCATTTTTAAGAATATTTCAAGCAGCCTTTGCTTTTTTATTATTATTATTATTATTATCGTTCATATAGTAATGATAATAATTTATTCTGATTTTTAAAGATTTTGTTGCTAACCACATTAAGTGTGTACTGAACACTAATATCAGTATTTGCAGTTACAAAAATTCCAGTTGTTTTGTATTCTTCGATTTCGTTTGATATATAAACGTGCTTGTTAATTACTTCATAATATACAAGAAGTAAAGTTCATTGGTTGTTGAATCAGATATTAGCATTTCTGAACTAAATGTATGCATATTCGGCGAGCAAAACATTTGGTTGAATGTTACTTCATGTGAAACGTGAAAAGTCTTCAGCATCGTAGTTGCCTTCTTTTTTTCTAGAATGAATGAGTGTACGTGTAAGGTTAGAACTTGAATAGATAATAATAGTAGTATTTGAAACATACACTGCAGCTCTTCTTGAATGTGTAAGTTACAAGTTATTGTAAAATTTTTGGAAGTATTACATTTTGCATTTTCTATTTTTAATACGCTTCAGGCATGTAAGTCCCTCGAAGAGGTGAGTGAATTAGTTATGAGTTTGCGTGTAACACGTATTTTATGTTAGTATTTGCTTATTTCTTTTCTAATACTTTTCTAAATATTGCAGAAAAGATGCTTAGTAGGCATTACATATTATATATATATATATTTTTGTATATAACTGCACTAAAGGAAACAAATTTGTAATGGAAGAGAAGGTTGTAAGAAGAGCTAAATTTGTCTTGCACTAAACAATATTGCGAATTAATTCGAGGGACTAGCACTTGCATTTTTGATTGTTAAAAACAAATTTGTTTTCCTTATATTTATGTGTATTTTTTCTGTTTTAGTTGTATTCTTTTAGTTAATATATAATTAGTATGCATGTTTGCTGTGAATTTGCGGACAAGTTAGTTGCTTTTGTTACATGGTTACTTTTTTTTTTTAATGTGTTTCAATATTATGTATTCTTTGCACAAGGTCAAGTAAGATAAATTTATTAATTATTATTTTTACTGGGGAATTAGTTGCAGTCAGGAAAGGCATTTTAACGTAATTTGATTACATTATTTCAGCAATTATTTATTACATGGACAACGAATAAGAAAGATTGAAGTAAAATACAGCCACAGACTATGGAAATGAAATTTTTGGGAAGTATGTTCAGTCACTAGACGAAGTGGAAAGTCTCCCGAGACAGGATAGAAAGGAGCAAGCTTAAGTGAATAAATAAACATAGTGTGCCAAGGAAGGTATTAGAATGAAAGATGTCTGAAAGAGATCTAGAGGAAGGAGACAAATGAGGTAAAAGAAGTGGCGGACAGGATCAGGAATAGAGTATTGGAGTGAAAGGAGGTTGAACAGTTAGAACTGTGGAAGGATAGATGACGATGTAAAGGCCTTACGAAACAGTGGACTGAGCTCACGGTTGGAACAGTTTAGAATGATGATATTGATCATGAATGAAGCGAATTTGTGTGTAATTATTTTAAACGATGAGATGGATAATTACCTACGACTAAGAATTGCAGGAGTCTTCGGTAGTACTCTCCTGTGAAGGGATGGAATAAGAGTTATATGTGTAACGAATCTGTTCAAGATTTATACGTTATCCTATCATCGGTATGGTATAGAAGAACTGTTTCAGGAACCAGTTTACCTCCCTGCCAACAATTTATGAGCTGCTTCGATTTCTTTTCGTACAAACAATGCGACTTACATTTACTTGGATGAGATTTCCAATAAACTCAAGATGGAGTGGACATTCGGAATGCACTGAAGCAATTGTAGCCTCCTACTACAGTTCTATATATCCATTAGCTTCGAAGCAGTGATTTTTTATTATGTGTTTATTTTTTTTCGTGATGCGGCATCAAAGAAACTTATTTTCATATGTAGAAGTGTGCATTATTTTTTAACTTTATATTTTGGTGCTATCTCTTGTTTTATTATTTGATTTGAAACTGTACTTTAAGCAGTGTGCAAGACGTTCGTCACAATTTTGGCAACACACGACAAAACGCGGTCCATGATACTCATAATAACGACAAAATGCGAAGTTTGACATAAAAGTGCGAAACTTACCATTCTGAAACGGACAAGGAAAGACTGTTCCTTCTAATTATCGTAATACTGCCATATCATATGAATGTTTATTGTATTATCTTCGAAACTTTAGACCATGGTTGGAGTTAAAAGGTGAAATTCATAATAGAAACATTAATAGCTGATAGAAATATCAACTTCGTAGAAGAACACCAACAAATTAAGTTTCGATGCGCCGATCTGGGAGGTAACTAGTATAGTTTTAGGTCTGGACGCAAAGTTATCACTGGAAGTAATAAAATACAAAGCATATAGTTGAACTAGACCAGTCACAGAGGTATTCAGAGGTCAAAAATTAATTGTTAAGTAGAAACACTATTATGTTTATGTGTCGGTTCAGTAGTGTTGAAGGAAACAAATTATTTCACCCAGAATCTCCGTAGATTTCTTACACATAAAGATAAGTAGACCAGACGCTTTAAAGTCATTTACTTAGATATGATTCAACTAATATTTTACATTACCTAATTATTTTTAGTTCATGAACCACCAGTCTACATTTGACCAGAACACCTTATTTCTCTTTTGTAAACGGATATTGCGCGAGGGTCCTATCTATCAAGTCAATTGCGTACGTGGTGAACCAGCTCCCAGTGATCGCTTTTTCAAATTAATTAATTAATTAAGGTTAATGTAAAACAACGATCTCCAACAAAAGATGGCAGCACTACCTCCGTATATGTGTAATGTATTTTTATCGTTGCACGAAATTTCAATATTCCTACAAATTCAAGCCTAGATTCCATAATGAATTCAAGGGTTCGATCAATTCCGATTTTTAATTTTCCTTTTTGTTCATTGTTAAAAGAGCTTCATTGTTATAAATTTTTATATTCACAACAACAATCAAGCGATTTAAACAATGAAGAAAAACAAAAGCAAAAAATTAGCATTGATCGAACTCTTGAATTGGTTATGAACTTTCTTCCCTGAAAGTTTGAACTCTCTAGGCTTGAATTTGTTGGAGCAGCATTGAAATTTCATGCAACGATAAAAATACATTAGACATATACGGAGATAGTGCTGCCATCTTTGCAACATGTTTACATCATGTTTACAAGTTAAAGTTGTGCTGCATGAATAATATCTGTGCAAGTAAGTTGAACATTTTGTTTCAAGTGCTCCGAACCACTGCGTTCAAAGTATCCCCACTGAGCGTGTTGACTAATTGGTTAACAGGGGGCTCAAGTTGAGCGTTATTGTGCGTAAAGTCAAGGATATTATAGTGTACCTTTTGTACTTGACTAAGCATGTTGTATAGTAAAGGACACACATTATATTTATAAAAAGAAAATTGTTTAGTAATAAGTAGTGAGTACCAGATATTGATGTTTCTGAACTTTTTCCAGGAATTGCGATGTAGAGAAGAGGAACTGACGAGAGCACAACTCCATCAGAGGATAGTGGAAGAAAATCTGCGACAAAGAGAGCAGGAATTGGCAGCCAGGGAAATCGACTTACTGGAGCGGGAACTCCATATCATGTTCATCCAGCAACAGACACCGAAGCCAAACAAACGCAAGGGCAAATTTAAGAAATACCGCCTTAAACACCTGAAGAAAGAACCTAATCAAATCAGTTTGCCATCAGGTATATAATGGAGTGTTGGCTGTCTGTGGAAAGAATGATTTTAACTCTCCATTTTTCCTTACGTTTATTGTTAGTGTGTGGAAGAAATATCAAAGGAATCCTTGCTTTTATCGTGAGCGGTTTTTTTTTTTCTCGTCTTTAGGGTAGTTCCTCTGTATTCATTCCGTACACATATAAAACTGTTCTAGGTATTGTCTGTTGTAAAACTGGTGAATTGCCCTTACAAACCGGTTGTTATAATCGTCCGTAGAGTCTGTCTTTATCATAGTCCAAAAGTGGACTAGGAGATGAGTAGAGTTGAAATGTTGTAGGAGCAGATGTGGGTAGTCGATGAAATGACCTAAGGACTACTTGTAATAATTCGTTCGAGCAAGGTTTACTATTATATAATATAAATTATCGTCTCTAGTGCGCAACCACGTTTTTTTTTGTTTGTTTTTTTCCTTAATAGTTTTGTTATTCCATTTCGAACGCGCTATCTTGTGTCTCATGTAGTATGTATTCACTGTTTTGTGAGTAAATGATGGTAGCACGTTACTTTGCTGTGAACCAATCGTTAAACAAGTTATTTCTACCTACAAATTTGAAATTCTACAAGTTCAAAATTTGCAGAAGAAGATAACTGGTTCAACAGTTGATTCATTGTAGAGTCATATCTCCTCTTCCTTAGGTTTTTAAGAACACCGGGAAAATGAAGGAAATTGAAATTTTGAAAAGCAAATCCGCTAATACTTAACCACTATTAAGTGTACTATTTGAAACTGTTTTTTTTTTAGTTGAGAAATCTGAAGGCCTTAAAGTATGATGCCACAGCCCAGGCCTTCAAATTTCTCGTCTAAACTGAACACTGAAATCGTGAATTACTTTATTTTAGTTCATTTCATATTCTTAAGTATTATCGGGGCCGCTTTCCGAGATACTACTGTTACTCGTCATTTGTACGTTATTTTGAAATATCTTTCAAAATGTGGGGCGTGACTACAAGGCCTCTTAAACCTGGTCACTGTCTTGTGTACAGTTTTAATTCCAGACTAAACTATATGTAATACATACATAATTATATTGATTTTTCGTTCCCGCAGGATGGTTCTCGCCAAGTACGTTCGGAAATTTGCTTCCGTGTACTTAAACGTAAAGGATTCCGAACAACTTCGAAATTGTTTTAGAGAACAATAAACACCTCTTCCCGGAACTATACTTCATATATTTTTTTAAACGCTCATACTGTTGTATATTATTAAATCTATAGTGTATATCGTAATGATGTACGAAGTAGTATAAACAACGGAAAATTGTGTTAAATATGATGATGATCCATGCTGTCAAGAATGACCGTTGTTAATGACTTCCGAACGTGCGCAGTACAATAATAGTAAATCGTTCCCCTGTGTTGACATCCTTGTATGTAGCACAAAATACATCACTCGTCTCTCGGAAGGATCCTTATTTATGGCTTGAGAGTATAAAGATTAAAATCCTTATATCCATGCTTTCTCAATTGTTTCATGTCTAAAAAGTCAAACCCCACACCTTCTGCTACAACTAACTTTTACTAGGTTTTCTCTGTTCTATTTTTGCTGTTTCGCTTCTTTCTTATAGATCCTCAGTGCTTACTTTTTAACACCCATCTGTCCCCACACCTTAGATATAAAATCAGATTTCGCGTATCAGCTATGTTCTAACAGGGTTCCAACTGGCCTAGAAATGTCAGGAAATTCAGCTTACATTGAAATTATCTTTGTTGAAGTGGGAGAAGTTCAGCCTGTTGCTGTTCTGCCATAACACCTTTGAAACTAGAAGAGACTTACAAGTGAAGGTCGAAAGCTCAGGAAATTTCATGAAAAACTTCAAAAACCTGGAAATGTAATGGAATACTGTATTAAGTATGGATTTGTACTTCTCTTAACATATTGTTTTTAACCTTCATTTTGCTACAGCAGCCATTTCTTATGTATTAAGACGTGATTGATAGAGGTGGCGACACTTGTAATTGGAGCCAGTGGTTTTAAATTTCCACTTTAGTAACCCCACCACCATCAGAACAGGGCTGTCACTAAATACATGAGATTGTGTTACCTTCAGTATTTCTTTTTGGAAATCATGCTAACTGCACCTTTACGCGTATTACGACCTAGCGGAAAGGAGTTCAGGAAGTTTGCGAAGATTTTAGTAGCGGAAATGTTTAGAACTCTTCTTCTTCTACTAGTAAACCGTAAATTTTGCCACCACCACAGGTTTTTACTGTCTTCCTTTTCTTCGTGATCTCTGTGTGTGTTAATGTGCCTTATTGGCAGCGTAGTGATAGTAATTGTAAGATTTCGTGAAACTTTTTATCAGTTTTGATATTGGTGATATACTTTTTTTTTTTTTCTTTTAAAGAATTATTACATTTGTAATCTAATTTTCAATAGACTCTTCCTGAGTTGATACATATTTAATATCTGATCGTGGTGGTGGTAATTTATAATGTACTTTTGCGAAGGAACAACCCTGTACAACTTTCGCAAAGTAAGAAAGAACGTCGGGAAGTTCTCTTAGGCGATTTTAATTTTATAATTTAAAAGAATTTTCAAATCATTGACACATAAATACTTGTAATACAAAATGTACTTGTTTTTGTTCTTTTTATTATTATTATTATTATTATTATTATTATTATTATTATTATAGTAATTGCTGTAATAGTCAGTTTGGACATAATAATCTTCATCTTGACCAACTATTGAATGAGAACTTTTACTGTTAGGGAAGAAAACGTATTATTCACAATAATCTTGATTACTGTGAACGTAATTTGGAAAAATCGACAGAATAATTTAAGTAAGTGCCATGGCTGGCTGAGAATTGAATCCAGATGAGTTCTCAAAAAGTTCTGAGTTTCTGTAGCATTTTCGTACTGAACCGTCATCATTATATATATTTTTTCATGCGCGGGTGAATATTTCTGTAAAAGCTGTGCATTCATTGATTTATATCAGATTAATTACTTATTGATTTTTTAGATTCAAATTTCTTGATAGGTGCCATTTATCAAGACATTCATGTCGTGCTCGATGTATTTCCTATGAAACATAGGTACCCTCCCATATATAATGTACTGGAAATATGTAAATAGTACCCTGGGAAACCTGTAGAAGTTAGGGAATTCGTAATGGCCAAATAAGTTAATATAGCACAATGTGAATAAGTTGTCTAATGGAAGTCCTTTCCAAAGCCAATTTTATATTTATATTGCTTTGTATGCCTTCGTCTTATCTGGGTATGTATGAGTAATCACGATCATGATCTTCAAGTATTCAGATAGTGTGACCTTAAATTTGTGCCTGTTTGATGATTGATATTTCGTTGGTTAAAAATTTTCCAATATACAGGGCTATATTTCAGCGCAAGAACTGTGTGTTTGTGTGATAGTTTTGTATTATAGAACAGTGGGTTACTTAATATATGTAAAATAAATTAAGAGCTTCGTTTAGATCATTACGAGCTGTACGAGGGCGGGGTGAAAAGTTCTCGGGCTGACAATGAAAGACTGCGAATTTCAGTTCAAAAATGATTTTATTTTTCGACATAATCTCCCTTAACTTCAATACACTTGGTCCAGCGTTTCTCCAACATCAGGATTCCTTTACGGAAGTGTGAGTCTGGAAGGTTGTGAAAATAGTCGTCCACGAACCTCTCAACTTCTTCATTCGATGTGAAGCGCTTCCCAGACAGACATTTCTTCAAGTTTGGGAACAGATAGAAGTCCGATGGTGCCAAATCAGGAGAATATGGGGGATGGCCGAGCAAATCGTACCCCAAATCCCGCAGTTTTCCCATCGCCAATGCACCCTTGTGCACAGATGCGTTGTCCTGGTGAAAGATGAGTTTCTTCTTCAAGCTAGGCCTCTTCTCGCGAATTTTGGCATCCAGCTGGTCAAGAAGGTTGGAGTAATATTCGCCTGTAATTGTTCTCCCTTTTGCAAGGTAATCAATTAACAGGATCCCTTTCGCATCCCAAAACACACTGGCCATGACCTTTCCGGCAGATGCGATCGTCTTCGCTTTCTTCGGCGCTGCACCACCGGCTTCCACCCATTGCTTGGACTGCTGTTTCATTTCTGGTGTGTAGTGGTGAACCCATGTCTCATCCATGGTCACAAATCGCCGCACAAAATCGGTCGGATCCCTTTTGAATCGGTTCAAAGATTGCTGCGAAAATCGTTTTCGCATTTGCTTTTGGTCGGCAGTCAGCAAATGCGGCACCCATCTTGCGCAGAGCTTTCGCATCCCTAGTACTTTGTGCAAGATGTTTCGCACCCGTTCCTCCGATATCCCCACACTCTCAGCAATCTCACGCACCTTCACTCGCCTGTCGTCCAACAATCATGCACTTTTTCGATTGTTTCCGGTGTGGTTGCGGTTTTCGGCCTTCCTTCACGTGGGTCATCTTCGAGGGATGTGCGACCATGTTTAAATTCAGATGCCCACTTTTTAACGGTTGACATGGAAGGAGCAGAGTCTCCGTAAAATTTTGTCAACTTCGGATGAATTTCCGTAGGGGTTAAGCCATCCAAAACGAAGAATTTGATTACCGCACGATATTCAAGTTTATCCATTTTCACAACTAACACTCACGACGTCTCACTGCAACAATTCCTGCACACAAACTACTTGAGAGAACAAGTTGACACTTGTTATACGAACAACTGAAAAGCGCCCCCAGGCAACAACAATAAAATTTTGCTGATTGGAGTGCCATCTCTGGGTCAGGCTGAGAACTTTTCACCCCGCCCTCGTAGTAATACAACACCCAAATTTATATTGCCAGTTTTGATGTGAACGGTAAATGAAAAGCTTTTTTTCTTCATTTCGTTTTTTTATGCTAATTATAGAAGAAAAAAAACACTTCACTATACGAAAGTAATTTTAATTGTATTTACTTTAAATCTTTCAGACTTTCGACATACACTTACAGTTCAGCATACAGGGCCGTTAGAAAGAAAGACGCACAACCCTTCAAGTCCCAATAGTCCTCCTGGATCTCCTGGCATTTCACGCTTGAGAGCTATTGCCCGTGAGTACTGCAGAAGAATAAATGTAGGGAAACGTACTGGGTTGGTGAAGGAACCACATGTGTTTGGTGATGTTTCTCAAAGCAATTCTAGCTGTGATTCTGTGTCGACGAGATCTTTATTTTATATATGAGTTGTTTTTAAAATAAAAGTTGACTATTTTTAAAAGAACGTAATTGACTAAGAGGTTACAACTGAGATAATATAGCAGAATATCTCAAATAAAGTTTTGTTTTACACTTACATCATATATTATTTTATTTTTATTCTTAGTAACTGCAACAGTTAGGCCAAGTTCACTTAATGAAATTTTTCATGAGAGGGATCTTTTTATTTAGTTTCCATAAATGCGTGCATGAACGGTTGTTACAGTCACATAGCATTATTTACTTATTTATTCTGAGCAAATATCCAAATTTGTAGAAGTAAGAGGAAATACTACGATTTTCTGATAGTACTATGATTAGTTACGTCATTTGTTTTGTAGTGACGTCTGTCTTAAAAAATGAGAAAATTTTGAATTTAGGAATGCTTATAGTTTTGGGACGATCAATTTATACAATAATTTTTTGCTGTACTAACGAGATTAAGTAATAGTCTGAGGTCCCACGCTCTAATCTTGTCGCTAGTTTGGGTTGAAGGTTTACTGTGATTTCGATTGCCAGTTACATGTTCATAGTAAGAGTATGTGGATAGTAGATTAAATTGTCCTTTTCTAAGGTAATTAAGCGATAAAGGAACTTCCTCCCCTCAGGTTCGTTCATTTGATCAGTTTTGGTTATGTATTTTTGTTGGAGTTTCGACATCCTTCAGGGAATCAGTTCAGGTTTCATTCTGTTAAGATTACTTTTCTTGGTTGATTTCGAATAAAGGTTGATGTTCATTTCTAAATACAAAAATGTCAGCTTAGATCGTATAAAATTAATTTGATGGTTTTCTTCAGGTACACAAGCAAGCGTTAGCAGATTTCATCCACTTTGTTGAATGAATAGTTATTTTTAACCTAAAAGTTTCTCCTTCCGTGGTCATGATTGGATTTAATCACTTAAAAGAAAGATGCATCGTATATTTCCCTTCAATGTACTATCCTAATAATTGTCGGTAAAATGTCAGGGAAATACTAACTTATTGAAACACTTACGTTGAAAATGTCTTTTAGTACTTCAGACTTATATTGCTGTATAATGCTTTGGTCCGTTCATGGCAGGAAGCGGTTATGAATTTGAAGAAGACCTCGTTGCAGGTGGACAAGGTGTATGTTGTTCCACTCCTGTGGATTGCTTTCCAGATACCTTGTACACCTTACGAGTAGATAAGCGTGTTTCAGAAGCCCAAATGCACAGTAGTCCATTGGGACTATTCACTGTGATGTCGGAGAAGTGAATAGCACGAATCCCGGTCCTAGCTTTCACCAGTCTGCAGAATGCAAGCGATGATTTGGCTGTGTGACCGGACACCTTGTCCTGATGCAGCTCCACATGGTTGATATCCGCTTCATACATTGCAAAGATTTCATTGTTGTAAATATCCGTAAAAACATGTTCCTTATAATACGCAGCATTGATTTTCACATTGTTGGCAACGCGGCGTAGCTTTAATTTTCCTCTGTAACGAAAGTCAGCCACAACTATGAAACCCCGTGGCTTCGTCCTTTTACATCGACTCTTCTGTACGTAATTTCTCGAAGCTTTCCACAATCGGTGACATAGATCCACGCCTCGTCTACGGTGAGTACAAATTTCCACCGATCTCCCGCCAGGTGGAGTTCCTACAGCTTCCTGCAGTTGGTTTTTCGTTCCGCGTTATGGCTGTCTTTCAGAGCATGCATATTCGCCTTATGGACCACCTTGTGACATAAGTTTTCGGTGAATGGTTGGTTGGAACATTGGGACACACGGAACCGGGTGGCCATAACACGCTGTGTCGGTGGATTCTCCAACGCCGTCAATGTCTTAATGCTGCGCAACACCGGAGGTGTCACTTTCACTTAGGTCCGTTTTGGATATGTCTTCGTCGGTTATACATAATCCGGAAGCGGTCGCGCTGAATATATATTAATATATTATCGCACTGTAGTTGAACAGCAAATCCGTGTTCGTGGCACTGTTTAACTAAACTGGAACTAAGGTGTGCATCGGAAAGTGCTACAATGTAGCCTTCCCAGAATCGATTCACTGTAGGTGCCATTACATTTTCAGCAACACGACTACTCACCTATCGACACAACATACACTACTTTTGTTGTAAAAAAAAAACGTTTCTGCGCCGTACCGTGACTTTTCAAAATTGTCTTTATGGAAGTGTATCAATCTCTGTAGTGTGAGAGGAAATAAGGACAAGTGGTTTCCTATCTTAGCTTTTATGTAGGGTGGATGAAAAATAGCTATGATAGTCTGGGTTAATTACAATGAGTGCTTAAATATTACGTATTTGTACCACTTTTGGAAGCTGAGATAGTGAAGGTAGATATTATTCACCGGGGTGAATGTGGGGGATGGATTCTAAACAGGCCCTGACCGCTACCTTCTCTTTGCTTATTGAACAAAATTTGAATAATTGAAGAGATGCATGAGACCTTGAGCTGCTGTAAAGGCATAAAAATGAAGGATTTTAGGCATATTATGTTAATAAGAGAAGTTGGTTTGGACGATGCATGTGTAACGATAAATATAGAACTTTCGCGTGATTAGAGTTACGTTTTTGTGAAGTGAGGTTTGATCGCAGCAGGAAGCAAATATATAAATATATGTTGCTGTCTGTTGCCGTCAATGTAGGTAAAGTTTTTAAATAAACAATTTACTGCTTCTAGCTTTCCTTTCGTTGTAGATATTGACTTCTTCCCCTCCCCCCTTTATTTACACTATTTCTATATCACAAATCCTCTACATCGTCTTCTTTTAAAAAAAAAAAACATAATTAGGCGATCATATACATGATATTGTATCACTATAATTTAACAAAAGACGATTTTTTTAAAAAAGTTTTACAGGAAATATAAAAAATAGTTAATTTATTTATATAACCGACAAATTATTTTTGTCCGTGAGAAACTTTACTCAGCTATAAGCAAACTTCTCATTTGACCTTATAAACAGTTAATTGAAGTCGAATTTTCGCTAAGATACGGATAATCTTCTAGAAAGATTGGTGTATATTAAGGTATGGTAGAATACATAAACAGACCCAGTCACACGTGTTCCCTATATTGCTTTAAATATAACCAATGATTATTCACTTGGACTGAAATGAATTAATATTTGAACAGTAAATGTTTCAGGTCCAAACATAATCACGCAAGTCCTTGAATACATACACAGAAGGTCAATCGTAGTTTTGAAAAACAAAGTTGAAAATCTAGATTTAGTTTCCACAAAGCCTATGCAAAAAATAATGAGGACCTTGAGTTCATGGGTATGTTTCAGCAGTGGATGAATTTCCACAAATGCCACAGAAATATTGTGACATGTAGTTTGATTCATTTTAAAAATGTTACTGCATTTCTAAGTGATTATTTCTTTATTTAAAGCCTTAGTTTGCTTGCTAACTATCCACAGGACGTTCACTGCAGATGGTAGTGAAAATTCGACATGAAAAAATTACTTGTAGGGAACATTTTTATTATTATTATTTTAAAAAAGTTAGTAAAGTATTTTACTGAAAGCAATTATGTGGGGGACTTTCTCATCTCCTTTTACCTGAAACTAGAAATTTTAATTAACATTTTTCTTATAGGCAGACAGGAAACGCATACCCTAGTCGAGAAATAATACTGATATATGTTTGCTGACATTATACTATATCTAATGAGAGAAATTGTTAGATATTTTTGTTTAACTATGTACGTTACTTCTAGTATTTAGTAGGATATATATTTTTAGAGAAAAAGGAAAAGCATTCGTCGGTATTGTGGATGTTCAGGGTTAGCCTTTAAAGTTAAGCCTAACCTCCGGACGTCTTTCCTGTCGCTAACTCCATTTCATACTTCTTAAAATAATGTATGGTTTGTTATTTCCCCTTACAAAAATAACTTATTTGAATGAATACCGTCAGCCCGCTAGTGCATTTGTGAAAGTTTATAAAAACTTTTATTCTTTTACTTGTCCAAGACCTAGCTTTCGTTTAGTAGCAAATTTGAATATGGAGGTTTTTTTCAGAAATGCTTTATAGGTGTCTTCATCTTCGTAAATGTGTTTGATTTGTGTGGGCATCCGCCACCTTGCATCAATATAAAACAAAAACATTGTTTGACAAGGCAGAACGATATAGTGTCCTGACTTATGATATGGAGACCAGAGGGAATCTGTTCGGCCATATTAGCAACATGTGGCCATGTTGAAATCCGTTATTTTGGATTCAACTTTACATTTTAAGTGGACATACCAGTCTGGTAGAGCATTTCATCAGAAAAGCAATGGTGAACTTACGTTACTTTACACATTCCCTTGTATGATACATGTTGATCGTGGAACCAGAAAAAGGTACAGACTTGAGATTACTCAAGATGTGCAAGTTCCTTATGCCCTGTGGAAATTGAATCAACACTAATTAACGTAGAAGGTCTTAGCTGATTGGACTTACTATAAAGCCACTACTGTTGACTGCTTCAATCGTGATACATGATTTCTAGCTTAATTGTCGAGGTACTATGCAAGAGCTCACATAACCACCAAATAAGATTTTCGAGAACTGAAATAGAATGAGTTTCTGATGATTTTTTGAGAAAATATAACCAGTTTGACGCTGAGCTAAATCGGTCTTAGAGATACCACGTTAATTGGAACGTACCTTAAACATCATATTGCTTTTGATGACTTCTGACTTGACCTCGGAGACAGAAATCCTAAGAACTTAAATCTGGGGAACATGGGGCCATCTGACTACACCCTTACGAACAATGCACATTCATACTAGCACCATCTTAATATATATTGTGTTGATATCACTATCGTCATTAATGTAGCCTGTAAAGAAGAAAGGCTGTTGAAGCTCGAGAATGAGTAACTCCAAGTTATTAACATTCAGGACACAATTGTTTTTCTCTGAAAGGTTGATATGCTAATACTTACCAATTTGTATCCAAAATAGCAGATTTCAAGATGGCGTAACAAAAGTCCGGTTTTATTTAGTTCTGTATGAGTGTTCTCTTACTGAAGAAACACTCTGTAGTTATGGACAGTATTCACCATTTCTCTCATATTAGCTTCGTGAATGTAAAATGAATGGAAACACTGAAAATTTCTTTATCGAGTGTTCGCCATCTTTGATGATGTCATAGCCGGCAGTCCTACCAGATGGCGAATGTCACGCAAGTCAAAGATACTTACGAAGACACCTATTTAGCATTTCGGGGGGTCGTAACATATTCTTGGCTATACAATGGCGTAATCGAAAAATTAAAAAATGTATAGTAACATGTCTCGCAGCAGTAACAGCAACAAATTTGGTACAGCTATTAACTTTGTGTGTTCGTTCTGGGAAGTGAGGTATCTCGTGTCGCTCCAAGGCAGAAAGCTTCTTTGGTAAATGGGAAATTCAATGTTTAAGTTCAGGCTTGTCCATCGTAACGTTCTCTCATTTTATTGGACCTTTAACTAAGGCTAGAAATACTTCTTTCATATGATCATTCAAGAAGTACATACATATGCGTTTCCATACCTGTGCTAGTAGGAAACATTTTCGTGGTAATTATATTTTCCCCCCATATCCCACAAAGTATCACAAAAACACTTCTATCGTGATAATTTAATGATCTAACACTACCTGCTTAACCCTCTCATATACAGGAACGCGGCCACCGGGCCCACGAGATATTGTGGTATTTTATGTTTGCGGGAGTAGCGTAACCGGGTTTTTGGTGTGGTTTACAGGAAGTCAAAGGAGTTATGTATGTCCTGTTGCTGTGCTTCGCCATTATGGTGTTCGGCTTTAATGTTGTAAAAAAAAATAGAGATATAACTTAATTTCAGTAGAGATTGGTGTAAGCTACCGGACTTTACAGAAATATTTTAAAATTTAATATTCTCGCAATTAAGTTCAATGATTGTGCTCTGGTGGCAGGTTAACAATTGAAACAGCTTTGCTGTAGAGGTACAAGCTGATATAATGTCTTAGAGGTGATGGTTTGTGTGTTTCGAAGTAAGTGTATTAAATAAACATACGAGGTGATTTGACTTCCTCCTATCAGCCAGCGAATGTTAAAATCCGAATAATTGCTCAGCATATCTTTAAAAACAAGTTGATACTGGTACCAGTTTTGTCATTTAGTGCAGAATGTCTTCATTGTGTTATATTTATAGGAACGTATTACATAGTATCAGGAATGTTAACTTTGAAACGCAAATACTTCTGTTCGAATTGTACCTTATATACTGAAGAAAAAGTAACAAGGAGGTGAGCTGAACTAGCATCTCGTAGCTATGGTTAATATAACATTGTAGACAATATTAATGCTAATTGGTGCTGCTTTGGTGTTGGTGAAGGGTCTAGTTAGTCTTGCTAAAATTAATGCTATGTAACACAAGCTGAAAGGTTTAGGGAAGAAATTTTCAAAATTTTTAATAATATAATTTGCATGTACTAAAATCTTGACAATTAAATTTCCTAAAATGTATACATAAATACCAAGATTAAACTCATTTAAGAATGCTGAAAGATGAAATTTGTATTATCAACGAGCTCCATGATTGATCAATTTAAATACTCTGACAAGAGTTCGTTACAAGTGGTGTCTTATAATAGGTGGTTAGTATTGTTACTTCAGTTGATGTTGAGAAAATATTATTTGAATTCTAAACTACGAGTGGATGATTTGGTTGGCTGATGTGATCAACAGAGAAAACTGTTCCCATGAGCTTACAAGTTACGAAGTACAATCACTGACTCGATCACTCTGTTATGTTGTTCTGTAAATTCGTTCTAGATATGACGAACTTCATAGAAATAATAGGCACTATTTTGATAATAATATAGTTTGACCCGCGAATCGTTGACGCGATGATGTCACCTGATTTATGAAAACGTCTTAACCTTGATTTCTTGTGATTGCATTATTTGTGTATCATTTTTGCTGTCAGCATTTGATTTTGTAAAGTGTAGTTGCCTTAACTTATAAATTTGACGAAGGACAGATTAATTAGCAAATAAAAGAAATAGCGCATTTACTTTTATAGGTCTTGGTTTGGTAGTAATTTGATATTTTTTCTTTGGTGTTTTTTGTCTTGTGTTTTATTTTCATCTGAATAGGTAGTTATATCAGTTATAGTTTATTTTTTTGAATGAGCACAAGCAATTCAAAGTACGATTAATAATGATGCTGTCCAGTTTCGTATGGAAATACTGCATGATCTAATAATAAATATTAGATGTGTGAACATTTGAGAGAAGTAAACTGATTTTCTTACTAATAATGAAGATTAGATGTTTTTCCCTTCCTCTGCCTTGAATTGTAATACTTATATTGCTTTAATGTGCTTGTTTTTTTTATAAAAATGAGCAGTGTCATGCATGCTTTATTACTTTTTTTTTAATATTTCAGTAACTTTTTTTTTATGTTTTGTAGTTATTCTTCCTTTGGAAAATTTCTTGAGGTGGACTTGGTCTGATTCTTGCAGTTATTTCTCCAATTCCCTTTCCTTAATCCATACACAGCCAAGTTGTTGATTTTCATGCCTATCAAAACGCTTTTTGGAGAGTTGTCAAGTAGCATACTTTCCTAAAGTTACATCATCGTCGAAAAGAAAGAACTAATGACATCAAAAGAATGCAGTGCTGTGAAACTTACTTTATCTGCAAAGGAGGAACTTCAAAAAGCATCAGTAATTACCTTAAAATTTAATTTTGTTTTATGGACTAAACAGGCACATGACCTAAGCCCGTCACTTATATGAGGGATGATGTCCCTTGGTGATCATTCTTCTGGGGAAAGAGATGGGAAGTTAACGGCTTGTGCCTTAGCTAAAGTACCATTCTGGCAATCGTCAGGTAAAACAAGAAGAACTAGTCAGGATGGTAAGCAGCAAGACTTAAAACCTCGTGCTTTCCCCATGCCAATCAGAATCTTGCGATGTTAACCACTTGACCAGGAAGATGGCAATTTAAATGATTGAAATTGACTTTAAAGTCAGATGACTGAATGATGAAAGATTTTTTAGGGATTTTTTTACTTCATTGGGAAATGAGGTCTCGGTTGTACAAAATACGATCTTAATCAGTTCCACCAGATATGTACTGAATTAGCTTTTAAATCTCCAGAAACTTCCATATGCGTGATCTTACAAAGATAGGCATAAACTTTTTTCATCTATAAGTAAATACACTAGTATGTTCACTTAAATGATCAGATTTTGTTCACACTAACACGAATAGAAATTCTTGCCGTATCCAGTAGTTTTCTTATTTATGACATACCTCTTTCGCAGAGTGCGTTCATTATCTTTTCCCGTATATTATTCGTGTGTTTATGGAAAGAGCTTTTGCACGAGATTTTTGTTTTTTAGTGCTAAACGTAGCTTATAATTTCGCAACCACAACTTTAAAAAGAATTTTTTTAAACATTTAATTTCCCATAGCATGAAAATTCGCATACTAAAATATTTATGTTAATGTCTCGACACTGTACACGTCAATTTGGCGCTTGTGGTTTTCTACAGTTGTAACGTTTGAGTGTCATAATTGATTTTAAAAAGTGGTGGTGGTTTCTGTTTATTAAAATACTAATCAACCAAACAGAACATTTATTCTATAATATTAGTAATCACGAGAAACTATTCTATGAAAATGAATCCTGTAAGTATGTACAACTAAAAATGGAAAAGTATTTGATCTTGAGGTACAAAGAATAATTGTAAATGCAGTGAGGGTATAGTGAAGATGGTATCCAAGTGGATTCAGTATTTAAATATGCATCGACACGTACAGAAACGTGCCGCTGAAGTACTCGTATGCATAACCCATAACAAGTGCCATTATTATTCTATTACTAAATATGGAATGTCATTATTTTCATCGGTCGGTGAGAGAGAAAATTTAATTTAATTTACGAATTTGGTGTGATTTTTATGTAAACAATTACTGAACAATTGTTCTTGATGGGATTACGTAAATACTAAAATAAGGTGTCAAAAATACGTTAATTACTGTATAGATTCAAGTAAGATTTTTTTAAAAAAATCGTATTAAATAGAATTAAAGCTGTGGAAAGAAGTGGTACAGTTCTTCACTAGTATAAATCAAAGAATTGAAAGTACTGAAGAGAGTAAAATCAATACTATCTTCAACAATTATCACATTCACGTATTTCAAGTCAAGTATTTTCAATTCGTTTGAGGACATGGGTGGATTTTATTTGTAATTTTGTGGACACGAGATTGGAAGGAGAATTTAATTTTAAAAGAACTAAAATTACATACGATCATTAGAAATAGTACATAGATTTGGATGAACCGTTATCCCAAAGGATTATTTTGTTGAGATAGGGTTTTTATATCAGTAATGTATCCTTGAGTTGACCGTGTGGCGAACTTAAATACGTATTAACCTTGATGTACTCGTTAATTTATATGTTCCTGATAATTTGCTCTGGGTGAGGGATGGGGTCCACCAACCAAAGGATCCGTCCATATCGTCAAAATATAGCAGAAAGTTATCACTTTGCCCGGATATATCCGATCATAACTTTGCGTGAAAGTTCCTCTGGTAAACTACAACTATTTATTTTAATTTACATTTCAGGGCTCTTATTAGTATCTGCGGCCTAAGCCGATCTCATCTGGGAGAGAAGATGTCTTGCGCGAGTAGGGCTTCGCAGAATCGAGTATTGGCCAGGTCTTCTTTAATAGGTACCCTACGACATTTCGTCTGATGTTACGGAAGGATAAAATCACAGTCAAGATGCTTTTTGTGATCAGAGTTTGAATCTGCGCCATCTTTTTGGTGCCGATCCATAAGCAGTATCCATCACCAGAGTACGGGCCCTATACATTCTTTGTTATTTAATATTCATGCAGGTGTTTCAGTCCTAACCAGTTGCTACTTTAACATGGAAAAGCTCAATTTTTAGAGTAGGTTTCAAATAGTAAAACTGGTACCAGCATCTGGGATTTAAGCTAATTTGTAATTCGGTATCCAATTTGCAGATAATTACTTGTCGGGCGTCAGATAACTCATGCGTTACAAATAACCTTAGCAAAATGTATAGGTTATGCAGAGTTCTTTTGAGAGGTTCGGTAGGGAACAAAGTTTATATAGTTACTTGTACGTAAACTACGTGCCTTTAGGAGTGTCGTCATGTTCCTAAAAGTGAATCGTTATAGTTCGATAAGTTGAATCATTTGTCTCTGCTAATTACGTTTTTTTGTCTTGGTTCTATCTTATCTATGTATTTACCTATTATTGTTTAATCTTTTATATTTCACAGAATATACTAACTACTGCATATTCGGTTCAGAACACTCAATATAGGAAATATTCTGGTGACACAAGTCTGTGAATGAAATTGTTACTCATGGAATCCTAGCCTGTGTCTGTACGATCAATTAGGGAAAACAATATTCCTTTTATCAGCACAAAACCTCAATTTTATGTTCAAGAAAATCATAGTTACAGGAAAGATACATAATCAAATAAAATGTCGTAATTGCGCGGAAGGCTACTTTTAAATGATAATATTACCTACTTGGTATGAGATGTAGATTTCGTTTATAACTAAAAACTGTTAATAATTTACCATTCACTTCGTCGATGTTTCTCCACAAAATCTTGTGGCAAACACCAGTATTTACACGATAAAGTTGTGGTAGTAGTAGAAAGAGGAAAACAAAATGGCAAAATATGTAAAGAATAGGAACTGAACTGAACTATAATTATTTACGTGGCTAAAAAACCAAATAGAAATGTTGAGCAGGAATGTTCTGCCACAATGAACACTTTTTGTTCACATAAACGGTTATATTGCTTAAGCTTCATCGCGCAATGGCGATATCAGTTAACTGAATTAATTACTTCTATATTTTCCACATTTTGATGTCTTTTTCTGTCTACTTTATTTCCTCTTCAAATATACGTGTAAATTTTGGTGTTCGCCTCTGGAAAGAGCCAAAAGAGTTTATGTAGAGAAACGTCGAAGAAGTGAGTGATTAATTATTAACAGTTCGTGATCAAGAACTGAGTCTTATCTCTCACACTAAATAAGTAATAAACTTAGAGGTACTTTACCTTTTCTTTTGTGTTAAAAGGTGGAGTGTTTGTAACTTTCAACTGCATTAAGTATCCTCGTTTTTTTTTATTATTATTATTATCGTTTGGTGCAAATTCAGTGAGCATCTTATTGATCTTTTTGAACATCACCTTAATATGTTTTGTATCGTATTTACCGGTTATCGAACTTGATATTGTGAAACATCAATCAAAATGGGCATATGTATTTTCATTTGGCATCTGTACGTCGTATGATTTGGCTTTGTTCTTGATAACAAGGGAACCAGAAAAGTGCTTTTAATTCATGTTTTCACAGACTATCGACATTGCTGAAGATAATACAAGTTTTGTAATTGTGAACCATTGTAACGAATAAATTTCGTCGAACTATAAACGCAAAACTATCCAGAAGAAAGAAGAAAAAACTCATATAGCCTGATTTGTTATTTAAAAAAAAAAATGACTGCGGACTAAAAAGGATTATCACTTAAGATCAGTTTTAGAATATTCCCAAATTTGGCAAAATGTAATCCGTAGCAGGAGCAGTGACTTCAAGCAAATATAACAATGTTTTGAGTCTTGATGAACTTAACATGATGCCTAAAATGTCTTCATTCTGATCGTGCGAATCATGACAGACAATTTTGTGTTCACAGGATTTCTGTGGTAGTTCAGGACACAGTATAGATTCGAAAACTTGAAATATAACTACAAGCAGCGCTTTTTATTTACGAAGAAAGGTTCCGGTACGCATTACAAATGTATATGACAATTTATATATATTTTAACGATTAATTGGAAAGATTGAGTCAAAAAGGTGCCGGTATGGCGTACCGCCAGAGAAAAAAATACTGACTACAGGAATTAATCTATTGCGTTTTGCCCATCTTGAATTCAAGCGTGAAAATAGACAGTACACTTGCCAGTTAGTTAATTGCTGGGAAAGTAAAATCCCAATTCGATCGAAAGCAGAGATCCCTTCCACTCCGAATACGCCAAATTGAAAGTTTCGTAAGTAATTGATCCTTATAACGATAACAAAAATACGAAGTATTAGAAGTTCCCAGTTTTATTTCTCTTCTGAACGCAGGAATACCAGAAATAAATTCTGATAGGATCCAGTAAAATAAGGGCACATAACAAATCTGTTGGTTTCAAGGATACACAAGTCTTCATCGTACAAGGATTGTTCATTTAATTCCCAGAGTGCATTTTTGAAAAATCATAGGCATGACTTACCAACCAATCTCTGTTGTCATCTTCAAAGTAGTTCTCTCCTGCAGATATATATTTAGCCCAACGTCGGCACCTCTTCAATCCTGGAACAGTTTTTTTTTTAGGCGTAGTGGAGCTCCATCGTCGTGTTTTGTTGAATTTTCTGAATCTCCTGAGTTCATTTTTAAGGTGGCTTTCAACCTGGGAAACAGGAAAATGTCACAAGGGAGCAAGTATGGGGGACCACGGGTCTGTTTTTGTTGACCAAGAAGTTCGAGACCAATGTTGACGCAAGATATTTTACGTTATCGTGATGCATACCCCAGTGTCCAGGGGTCCACTTTTCCGGGTTTTTCTACGAACAGCATCCGTAGCATTTTTCTACGATGCTATGTAGGACATCCCTGTAAAACTTTAGTCACAGTTCGACGTCGGGAGAGAAATTCATTGTGCACTAGACAATCACTGTTTAAAAAAAAAAAAAAAAAAAAAAAAGTCAACCTGATTTTCGCATGGGAGCGGACTTGCCTGGCCTTTTTTGGTCTTAAAGATTCAGATGCCTTCCACTGTGACGACATTTGCTACGTCTCAGGGTCGTATCTGGCCGATTTCCACAGTTTAAAACGAAACCGAACACAGATTCGCTATTCCTTTACATCCGCAGTTTCAGAATGCGACGGAAAACCTCGTACCACCCCGTCTCTCGCAAGTAAACGGGTTCAAATCCCGCCGTAGTCCATTGAACGCAGTGGTTTGGAGCCCACTTTACCAAAAAAAAATGTAGATCCCGTCCTTTGAAGCTCGTTCGTTTAGGACGTTAATAACAATTTACTCACGTCTCACGCAACCCTGACTGAGACCACCGAATCGGAAGTGCAGTAACGTCATCTTGAAGATGTTGCCACATCTACTGGCGGTATGGCATCGGAGCTCAACTAAACAGTTTTTAAGAGAAAATAAAAATGTCCGAATTAAGTAAACAGACCTCGTATTACGCAGGTATTTGAAAATATCATGAAATTACAAATTAGTTATTTTGATGAGATAATGAGAGCTTAAAGCGAAACACACGCTCGTGTTACTCATGGTCATTCTTCTCGTTCAAGAAAATATAGAAATTTGATGTGGTTGGTTTGGTCACTCTCGCTTTCATCACCCAAACCTAAATTATCATTCTCGTGACTTTCCTGTTTAACCAGTTTCAACTCGGAGCTAACGCTTTCGTGTCGGTAACTCCGTGCAGTTGCTATACAGTTATGAGACATAGGAATAATGGTGAAATCTTGTCATTCTCGTTCACATATGTAGGTCACATCATAAAGTAACAGTGCCAGCCTCAAGATTCTAGATACATGTTGATTTTAATGCTACGTATTCATCTGATTTACTTGATAATGACTTCATCCAATGGACGACATTCTCAGGTAAAGTATCACTTCATTTTTTTTTTTTTTCGTCCGTCCACAGCTTTACGCCAGAGTGGGAAGGAGGATAAGTCATCAGTATGGAAGATCTGTGGAAACTAGTTATATGGTAATTCTTTGTGGGGAAACTAGTAGTTCCGGATTGCTGTGATAGGTCAAAATGTCACATTGACATCGTGGATCATGGAACGTACATGTTTCTTCTGATTTTCGGGGAGATATCTACGTTTTGTTTCAGAATAGTATATCCATTTTTCGTTTTGCTTCATTTATTCCTTACCCGTTTTTGTGCTTAGTTTGTTTTCCCAACATACGAGACTCATAACGTCTTCCTATGGCCACGGTGGCTCAATGGTAGAACTCTCACGTCTGGTGCTCGGGGTCGTCGGTTCGATCCCTGCTCGTTCCATGTGGGCTTTGTCTTGTGGAGGACAAACGCTGTGTGTTTTCTCGAGGTTCTCCCGTTTCTTCCGACTTTCTTCATTCAACCAATCATCCCATCATCACCCACCCATCCAGAGCCGAAGTTGCGTAAAGACTAAAAAGTAAATTCAAAATTCATAACCTCTTCCATATACAAGGAAATAAGTCTTTCATTTATCAAGTCAATTTACAATTTCAAAGTATTTTCTCTCTGGGCGAAAGTTTGGTTACGTAGATTCATAAAGTGTACATGTAAGTATCAAATGCGCGTGTGACTGGTAAGACGATTCCTTTTTTTAACACACACTACGTATGTTGGAGAAATAAGTAGACAGAATGGATACACCTGCATTTTATTGATTTTCGTGAGATTAAATTTGTGTTCCGATTACTTCATTTTCAAAGGACGTGTGAACTTAGCTAGAAATTTCGTTCCGGTTAGGAACATGTAGTTACGTCACAAATATATATTTTTTTAAGAAGGCGGTATGTCTTCACAGATAAGTAATTTACGTGTTTACTTTTCCAGAAGGATTCTTGTAGTGTCATATAAATATTCACGGGTTCTTAAAATTTTCATTGAGATGAAGGGGGAGTTTTTATATATATATAAAATACCACTCAAAGAAGTATAGGGAATCTGAAAAAGGTCCAATGTTTTCTGTCAGCAGTGCGTGTTTACACTTGAAGTCCCTGTTCATTTAGCTGACGTGATAACGCATAACCTTGACTGGTTTCTCTTACATGTCCGTTTTCAACATAAGCTTCGTCATAAAGGAAACTAAATCATTCTCTGTTATTACCTACGTGAGCAACTCATGTGTTCTTGATACTAAGCACGCTTTCACCATACTTGTAAATACACACAAAGGGCAGCTTAAAAATCTTACACTCCCAGGACATTAGATACGTAAAATCAAACAATAACCTTTACATATTGATCAAATATATGTATCTAAAACACTTAAAAAGTCTGTTAAGCAGGACGCCCCTTTTCGTCTTAACTAACTCACGATCCGACGACGCAACCAAACGCGATACTTGAAATTTATGTCCGTATCCTGCCAGTGCTAGACTTCCGCTACTGTCCAGCTGCCAAGATTGCACCCTAGACCAGTGTTTCTCAACCTTTTTCATCCTGCGACCCCCTTTCACAATACCTTCTAGCCGGCGACCCCCTTTCACCATACTTTCTAGCCGGCGACCCACAATCATTTTATTTTGTGTAGTATTTGCTTTTCATTTCAAAACACAACAGTTTATTTCCTGTATTTATAATAAATATCCTAATTAAATTATCCAAAACTATTCAGCAAACTACATTATTTTTAGTAATTATTAAAAACAGCAAGCAAAATAAAATACTTTCTTTGAATATTAGTTTTAACCGACAAAACCCTAGTTAAATTTATTTTTTCGTCTTCCCTCGCGACCCCTTTGCACACATCCCGCGACCTCCTTAGGGGTAGTGACCCCCAGGTTGAAAAACCTTGACCTAGACTTTTCCATGTTGGGTTCCCGTACAGAATATATATCTATGTTTTTCATCTCATCTAAAAAAACGTCCACTCGGTTTCCTATTTCAGAAAATAAGTCACTCACACTGTTGGCGGGGGATGCAGAGGAGGTGACAAGATGAAAAACAGAAGAAACCAACATTCCAAATGGAATCAATGTTACGAAAACACTTTGTGGCGTTTAGATATGCCATAACACGGTAGCCAAGTTATGTATTTTTTCTCCACGTTTTTCTATCTTCTGTTTACGTAGTAGCTGCAGTTGATGGCTTCAAGCCGAAACAATGGGCTGGAATTTTCTGTAAAAAAAAAAAAAAAACTATGAGTTACTCACGTAGGTACTAATATTGCATATAGCTCCTTCCTGAAATGCTAATATTTAAGGAATAATTCCCATTCTTCTTGGTAGATCTCGTCAAATAATTTTCTGGGGTCTTGTTACCGGACCTATCGAGATGATATAATTTTTGTTCGTTATTACCTATAAAGAATCACCAAAATTAGTCTTACATCAATAGGTAATGAATGATTGATGAATGATTTCTTTGTTGTCGAAGTTCTTCGTTACGAGAGTTGATATGGCTCAATCGTTTCACCTTTCTTGCTAATACTTTTCTAAATTTGTCACGGTGGTAAAGAGGGTGTTCAAGTAATGTAATGTCAGGATATTTTAAAATGTTGATGAACAGAAGAGTAAATTGAGGGACTATTACGAAAACATTTTGATAAAAAGTCAAAGGAAAGCCCGTTTGTAGTACACTAAACAAACATAGACATACAATTCCGTCTCGTCAGAAGACGGAAGAAGTTCAGTCCTCTTTTTAGTTTTGACGCAATGCAACGAACCCCAGTTCACGAAGTTTTCCACAAATAAGTTGTAGTTTAGTAATCATTCTGTTTCTGAGGTACGTGGGAAGTCAACATTAAAATGCAGAAGTGGCGTTAATGCACTGAAACATTAATATTCATTTTGTGAGTGTCCTACTTGCGGCCACGCATTACTTAAAACAGTTGTGGGCAACTGCCAAATTGAAATTTATCTCCACATTTGAGTGTACGGTGAAATACATTGTGATAATTCCGTGTCAGTGTTATGCAAGCAGCATTGGATG
The DNA here is from genome assembly GCA_022664845.1 of Lepisma saccharinum. Lineage (NCBI taxonomy): Eukaryota > Metazoa > Arthropoda > Insecta > Zygentoma > Lepismatidae > Lepisma > Lepisma saccharinum. The sequence goes on from JAGDQP010001819.1 coordinate 38,737, forward strand.
GAAAACAAATTAATTAAACTTTTGTCCTTTAAGCTGGCCACACTGACTTAATCGCAGGAAGCAGTGCAAGTAAATGGACCGCAACGATCGATTGCTTTCTGCCGGGTAACAGAACCCGTGAAATAATAGCGAAGGCCATTGATTTCTGATATGCACTTGAAGCGGTGGTGTTTGGAGGTCTGCTTACGCGTGTCACCGTAACTAGATATTCTTTTTATGGGTTTCTCAGTTCAATCAGGTGAATTTTGAGATGTTGCGTAGAGTAAGGGAGCGAGGGACGGGAGACTGTGACAGGTTTAGAGAGAGACCGTAGAAATGATTAGTGAAAAGCTACCGCATAATTTTTGCATGTAATTCTGAAGAGGAATCCACAGTAAGCAAAGGATAATTTAAAGTAAATTTATTTGAGTCTACGCCAGTAGATATTACTAGTGGAAGTTTGAGAATTGATAAAACTAAAGCCAGGATGAGTTCATTGAAACCTCATAAGGCTGAGTTCCAAGTGCAGTTTACGATAAGATATTCCATGTTCCTTCAGAGGAAATTAATCTCATCAAAATTATACCACGTCGTTCCTGTTTCGACAGTAGTCATGTGCACGTTCAGCCTGAGCCGAAGATACGTAAAAAGACTATCCCCTGTGCGATACACACGCGCCGTGAACGGCACATGGGGTGTGTGGAGGTAGCGCTCCACATTTTCTTGACCTACGGTACGAAGTGAGGTGGGGGTGGTCAGTCCCACGCTCGACCGCCTTTACCTACCCAAGGTACTCAATTTGATAGGAGGCTGAGTGCACCTCGGATCGCCAGGCATGGGAACACTGTGAGAAAAGTCTCCAGTGTCCTGGCCGGGATTTGAACCCGGGCCGCCCGATTCGTACTCAGACGCCTGAGCAACGGCAACTCCTTAACAAAAAACTATAAATAATTAAATTCCATATATGGTATGGAAAAACTTTTTGGAGATAAGGGTATGCAATAGATGAAGTCGATTCATTGAATTGTTATTGACGTCCTAAACGAGCTGATTAGCTTCTGTGGATGGGACCTACAGTATTTTGGCAAAAGTGGAATCCGAACCACTCCGTTCAGTGGGAATTGAACTCGTGACCACGCGCAAGATGTTAACTCGACGCGAAATTTAAACTATATATAAAGATTTTAAGGAATAAACGTATTTATGACACACAGTAGTACTTAAGCGGCAAAAGCGTAAATTAACACAAGAGAAAAAAGAGTGTATCTAAAATTCGTTGAAAATGGGTAATTTTGTTGTTGATCTTCATTCTCATTGAATATCATTGAGAGCAATATTGAAAGGACATGTTCATTGTATTCACACCTCTGCTTCATCCAGTCATTCAATTGAAACACACACTAGGAAAGGTATAGATTAGTCATTGTCTACTGCCAAAGAAGGTGAATTATACGAAAAAGGAAGCATGGAAATGGATGGCTACGCAAAAGAAACAAAGGCAAGAAGCATGGCAGAACGTACTACAAGCAAGTAAGAGATATCGTTCGAGTAGTGCCAGAAGAGATTGGAATATATTAAAAAGTTGACAGATAGAGAATATTTAGGGGAAAACATACAAGGATAAAAGGACTAAAGCAATTACAACGGTTCTTGTTTTTATACTTTGAAGTACCAATGGATTCCTTTCAGAGATAATACACTTAAAATTAGAAACTGGCTGATGGAAAAAAAAATTGAATGTAAAATTGCGTAATATGGAAAGAGTGAATCAATATATTTGATAGAACAACAGTTTTATATCTTCAGCTGGTATTGTCACTTACTTCAACTTTTCGAACTTATAATTTTTTCATTGGTCATTTTTAATGAATGCGAGTATACAAATACTCAGCTTCATACGATGTGAACTCCGATAAGCATTTGAAACTCTTTCAGACGAATTATTATCGTATAACTTAAAACTTTAAGCTAAAGTAATTCACGTTACACCCCATCAAGGGTCAGGCCTGTCATTGGTCATATGTCCTAGGACGACAAATACCATTCCGTGGTTTCTGAAGTTTGTGAATATAGTTGACTATTTTCAATTCATTTAGCCCCCAGCATAGTTTTACGTTGCTTAGTTAACGCTAAACATCTGTAAGTTCCCATCGGAAATCTAACCTGATAACATACCTGGTAAACTCGTAAAGATACTTCCGTTGATCTTTTCATCATATAGATAGGACGACTATATCATATTTCTGAGAGCCGTGTGGTCTAAGGCGTTAGGCCAGCGACTCGAAGGTCGCGGGTTCGAATCCCGCTAGGGTTTTAATCCTATTTCTGAGAGAGAGAGATTCAAGAAAATGAAAGATCTGGAGAAGGTTCCCAGATATTAATTTCGGCAAGAAATATTATCGATTGTAGATGCGATATGAATATTTATCACTGGCTATATGCGAAAAGAATGAAATAAATTTATCCTTGGATATAGTGTTCTTACATGTTGTAACAAAACATGAACTTTAAATAAACGAATATCTCAAAACTTTGAATAAATAATTACAATAGCAAAAGGATCATTTTTTATCTCGTGTTTAATAAAATTAACCTCTGAAACCATGCTAGGAGTTGAGTAGTCGTTCGCTTCATCGCATAACATTAAAAATGCACAGGATAGAAATAGCCTGAACATAATCCTTGACTACCCTAACTCGGCAAGGTCATCATCATCCTTGTTGACTACCTTCACAAGTTCAAAATAATTTTCGTCGTCGTAGTATTTATGGTTATAATTTGGGTTGGAAATAAATAAGCATTTACGAGAACTTCATATATATTTTAGTTCATTGCAATGAGACCGTGAATAAAGGTAGCAACAAAATCAGAACAATGTGCTTCAAATGAATAACTATAGGAGTTAGTGCATATTGGAAATGGTATACACAATGCTTGACAAAGGAAAGAAAAAAGGAAGCTGGATGGTTCCGCTCTCTGCTGAAGAAACTTATTATTCACTGATTTGTGTCTCGTGTTTAAGGTTAATGTAAAGCAACAATCTCCAAGAAAAGGTGGCAGCACTACCTCCGTATATGTCTAATGTATTTTTATCGTTGCACGAAATTTCAAGCTGCTCCTACAAATTAAAGTCCAGAGAGTTCTAACTTTCAGGGAAGGAAGTTCATAATTAATTCACGAGTTCCATCAATGCCGATTTTTTTTTGCTCATTTTTGAAAGAGCTTCATTGTTATAGGTTTTGATATTCACAACAATCAAGTGATTTCAACAATGAAGAAAAACGAAAATAAAAAGTCGGCATTGATTGGACTCTTGAATTGGTTATGAACTTTCTTCCCTGAAAGTTAAAACTCTCTAGGTTTTGATTTTATAGGGGCAGCATTGAAATTTCGTGCAGCGATAAAAATACATTAGACATATACGGAGATAGTGTTGCCATCTCTTGTTGGAGAACGTGGCTTCACATTAACCTTAACATAAATAAATAATACAAAGTATGCACAATGTATTTATTTACATGTAATCAAAATTCATTCCACATGGAGGAGAACGATGCATTCTATAACTTCATACAGTAAATCTTCCCACAAGTAAAAACTATTGATTACGATAGGTACGATCGATTTCGCAACACAAGTTGTCTGCTTTGTCAGCTACAAATAATGATTAAAATAGGGTTTTAGGGGCCGTAATTCCCGTCTAATTTAACCATCCTTACCTTTCTTTGTACCTGATGATACAGACATCTTGTGGTACGAAATCTATCGTAGCTATCATAGTTTACCCTGGGGGAAGATTTGCTGTATGAAAGGCATTTATATGTAATCAGTCTCCGTTCTTCCTGTGAGAACAACAGTCGGAACAGGCTCTGATGTTGGTTCTTGAGGACGTATGTATCTGGTTGGATTTGAAAAGTTGATCCTGAACCTGTTGTGGTTGTTCTCACAAAACAACGGAAACACGTAACTACATTCTACATACTTTGAATTGTACCGCCTGCTTGCACCTCATGGTTATACATAAATTAAATAATAATACTAAGTAAGAATTTTCTAACTACATAAAAGAACTGGTAGAAGTCTTGCTAGAAAAAATTCTATCACAATATTTCGCTCTATCCAATAGAACTCCCATCAAATGATTAATAAAGAGACCCAGGCAAAAGACTTACGTAACACAAAAACTCCCATAGATAGAATTCACTATGTCGTAATTAAATGTCGGGCGTGAAGACGTGCGTCAGTTGCTCAATTTGCATGTACCTAGTAGACTGAAATATTTCATATTTTTCCTTTTTTTTTTTCCTGAGACTGACAGGAGAAATCCATGCTTCTCAGACTTCAGTATTGTAAATGATTGACAAATATTTAGTGTTGTGGCTGTATTAGCCTCATTTGATAAGATTCCGCCTTCTTTTTAGGTGATTTGAGATTTCCGTCCTGACCTACATCCTCGTTGGTAGTCCCTGCTTTAAACATCCCTCTGAGACGCGTTTACTGCATTGCTTTGCGAGGTTGCAAAGCTATAATTACTGTTTCTACATTTATTCATATTGTTTCTGCGTTAGATTTTATACGTAAAGATTAATTTGTATTTTGATTGGTTTCGTTATGGTTAAGCCTAACCTTAATAAAAGAATGTAAACGTCAGTCTACTGTTAGCCCTCCAAGCAATATATTATCCTTTTCGCTTTACTTACTTCCATGAAAATTCTTCTATTAAGAATAATAATACATTTCGCAACGTTAAATTATTCTGAATGCACAGAATACCGTCAATTGGTGTTACTTGAGACAGTTTAAATTTTTAGGTTGACACAGTTTCAGACTTATATTTTTCGAAACTGATGCTTGGGGAATTTCAGTCTCTCTGTGTGGTTTCATAATCCACTACAATGGCGATACAGATACTTCTAGATATTCTGCAAAATTATAAAATTGTGTGTGTTTCAAGTTACCAAGTGGGTTGGGGTGACTTGAGTTGAGTAGCTAAATGATGTACTGAAAAATGCATGTTCGTACAATGTCTTAAGTTAAGCCAACTTTGAGAAAATTAATTCACACTTAGATACCAAAATTAGAGATTTTATTTTAAAAATATTATATACGGAAAAAAAGAAATATAATAAAATTTGCACACACACATCGGGAGGATTTCGAGAGCACATGAAAATCGATTACACAACAGTATTTTTCTTTTCTCACATCAACCTTAATTATGAAGTAGTAGTTGGTGAAAATTACTTCCAGTTTTCGTACACACTTGGAAAAAGCGTACTTACTACATTGACACCAAGCCTTCACGACCAACAGTATAGCCACAATACAATTTTAAAATACATACGTACTTTTGTATCAAGTTATTAACTTTAAACAAACCTACATATTTTAATAACATAACTTGTGTTTATAGAAACATGTTCATTACAGCTTCTAATTGTGGGATCTACTATTAACATGTGAGAGCCGACTGGGAGTGCACATATTAACACAATGGGGCTGCGGTGGCTTAGTGGTAGAGCGCTCACCTCCGGTCCGTGGGGTCCCTGGTTTGATCCCGGCTCATACCTTGTAGGTTTCGTGGTGTACAAACGCCGTGTACATGGGTTTTCTCGTGGTTCTCCCGTTTCCTCCCAGTTCCTTTATACAACCAATTTTCTCATCATCCATTCGGCCTGAGCCGAAGTTGCCTAAAGGCCTCAAATAAAATTCACGTTAAAAAAATTACATGCAATGTCCTTACAATGAAAGCGTCCGTTCCCCACCATTTCATCTACGATTACGTTAGTTGGATTACAGGACTTGGCCTCAAACCCAGACTGCACTTTGCTGCTGTTTCTTGTGAATACATTCAGCTTATGCTGTAATCTCCTGTTTATTTCTTATTCTTCGCATATGTTCGTCTATAAATATTCCTCGTTTACGAGTCGAAAGGAATATTTAGGCTGACCAAAAGAAATATTGATAAACGAGATTATGAACATGATTATCATGGTTCAGTTTTATCAGTTTGTTCAATATGGCTAATACAGTGAGAATCAGAATCCATTTTGTGAACATCACGTGTCAGTCATGTAAATTTTAAACAAATTAAAAAAAGTTTACCTGCACACATTGTAAAAGTGTGGAGCATATTTCACTAGATCGAATCGAGCTTCCTTGCGTGAAAGGCGCAAAAAAATAATAATAATAATTAAAACTTGCTTGCTTAGTCATTTAGCCGTTCACTGACTTTTTTTTTTATGTATTATAAATTTAACTTTGAGCAGGCACGTATCTAGAAATTGGTTTCGGGAGGAGTCGGCGGGCTCTGGGAGGGTCCAAGTTGTTTCTTAATATAAAATGTATGTTAAATATGTAACATTACGCTTTAAAATTATACTAATTCTGCGTGAGACTGAATTTCGGAAAGAAGTGGTCGGCGTCCCTTAAAACGTCTCTGCCTTTGAGTCCTATATCTTCCTGAGAAAGATAGGCCGAATAATATATTGCGCTGTTTGTAGGCTTTCTCCATTGTCTTAAATTTTTCTGAAGTCTGAGGGTCTACTAAACGATCATGGATGACTTTCGGAATATTCTTAGAAGTCTCTCAAAGAGAAAAATATGGAAAAATCCTGTGAAAGTTTCAGTCTATTAGAAACCAGAAGAAAATTGAGCAGTTGACTCAAGATCCTACTTACTTGCAGGGTCCGAATCAAATGACGATAAATATATAAGCTGTTCGAGTGTTCCTTCAGCTTGCCAGTGATTCCTACGACTGATAGTTTTACCATAAGGAAGGTATCTTTCTGACCAAGTGATGACACTCAATATGTTCGAGAGAAATATAACTGCAGTTTACAGTATATAGCAGCGTGTCCAATAAGCCTCTATTATATGCTGACACATGGTATTTGCAGTAATAATAATAATAGATTCTTAAATTCTTTACATAATAATTTTCACAGTGTTCGACTCGGCGTAAGAAACAAAGTTTGACCTACTCTAGGAAAAACAAAAATAGAATTCACATTGAATTAAAATTCGTTTTAAACTAACGACTATCTGAACTGAACTTGCAGTGGTATTATAAAGAGTACCTGGCCAATTGAAAATATTGCCGTTGGCTGTTACCACTGAAGGAAGAGCAGGTATCTTTTTAGTTTAAAATCACCGAGCCGCCGTAGCTCAGTGGTAGAGTGTTGGCGTAGCTTTCGGAAGGTCGTGGGTTTGATCTCAGCGGCCGACCATCCTGACGTAAGGTTTTTTCCCAGTTACACCAGGCAAATATCGGGATAGCACCTTAACATAGGCCCTGGCTGATATCTTCTCGAATTATTTCCCCTCCCTTATCCTGGCCTGAGCCTTAGATGCCTAAAGGCCATAAATAAAATTAAAAACTATCCTGTGTACTTGTCTGGAAACATGAATGAAATAATTTTAGAGCTACTAGTAAGTCTCAGGATAATATGTTAAAAAGAGGGTAGTTTTTAAAAGTGGAGATTTTTATTACATACCACTTCAAACTTCGAGTATGTACACACGCAAAAGAAGATAATAAAAATTTTAAAACGTTGTGGTAAATTCTATTTTAAAGACTGCCGTGCTTGTTGAATTTTCAGTATAAAAGTTCATTAATAGATTTAGAAATATTGCTAAGTATGGTACATGATTTTTCTATTGTTAGCCAAAATACATGTACATAACGTAGTTGTTAAACAATAGTTGATGACATATTGTATAGCATGTTTTTTTTTTCCTTTAGCATGATAATGTAGATACAGTTTTTTATAACTTCCGAGATAATTTTATGCTTATTTGAATGCTTGTACTCTATTATGCTAAACGTGTATTGCTTCTCACAAATTTTATTTTGTTTTCAAATTGTTTTATTTTTTTTTGTTTTCGAAATATGTTCACTTTCATCTTTCTCTGCTCTGTAACTCAGTCTCCTTTTTTTTATATAAATATTTAAATGGAATTATTTTAAAATTGATGTTTATTAATTCAGCATCGAATAAAATGACTTTTCTTGATAAAGGAAAACAAAAAAAAAAGTCTCCAGTCACTTAAACAAAGTGATGATGAATGCAAGTTGCTCATCACGAGAAGGCTGATGCTTGCTACCGAACGCACCAGAGCAACCCTCTGATGCCCAATTAGTCATTGAACAACAAATGCTGAGTAAGAGTGAAAGTGAAACACTTTTATTTTTCACTCTTTAGTTCTTCACAGCCCTCAGGCTAAGTGGTCCTAACCAGTCACCATTTTTTTGCTAGTCCCAGCCGATGGGGTGAAAGGAAAGACTTGGGGTCCAAGCACATTGCATCAACGAGAGCGAGGGCAAATCATAACTCGTGTAGTAGACGGTCAGAAGAGATGGAGCAAAAGTGCCCCTAACCTAGAGAAGCACATTCGCAATGTACCCATGAGTGGATTGGCTAAGATTGGAACTCTGCAGGAAATAGGTATGAAGAATTGACTAACCATATTTATATAGTAAGGATGAACTGAATTTAATAATGCACACAGCTAGCTTGACTTCTCTCTGACTAACCTATTTGTTCAAATCGTCATAACATTTGTTTTACGTTTTCCAGATGCACCTGCCATATACTTCGTACTGATTTCTTCAGTCTCTCTAACATATCAGGTGCAGCTTAGTATTTGTAAATAATAATAGATTTGAAGTTAATAAAAAGAGAACACTGATTACCCTTTCCGAAAAGGGGAGATCCTCATTAACATCACAAAAGAATGTTTAAAATGACATTTATAAAACTCTTTTTTATCAGCACCAAAACTCTTTCAGTTCTTTGTAAAGTAGTACATGAATTAACTGTGTACACAATTTCCTAGATGATATGCTTTATAGCTTCATATATGAATTGATTTGAGATTACTTTTTTATGTGTGTGTGTGCACTTTAACACAAAACGTTCTCACTTTTGTCCAGGCCACTCTGAGGAGAACCTGCACTGTCGATGTAAGTTGCATAGCTAATTTTTTATGTACTGTAGTATATATTTATATTTATTTCTTGCACATTTTTGCATGATTTAATTATGTTCATGAAGTTTTAGTTAGAAAAATTTCATTTGTTGTTGTTGTTTTTAAGTTTCATAATTTCTACTGAAGTTTGAGCTTGTAAAAAAAAATAGATAGATAGATAGATGCAAGGTAGAGATTTTAGAATATATACGGATGAATTTTTAAAGATCATCAAAAGTAAAGCAGTTTTGTTTAAGCAGTAGAGTTGTTTGTTAAAGGTATTTTGTATTCTGAACATTATACTTAATTACAATAACCTAATTCTGTGGTATCGTTATCATAATGTAACTGATTTCTAAGTGGTAGAATCTCATTTCATAATATATATTTCCCACCCATAAAATTCATTTTATCTTGTATATATCTAACTTAGTTATGATTGTGTTGCAGATTATACAGAGGTAGATTGGCCAGAATACTCAATGGGACCAAAACCTATAGTACCGGTACCTATTCCTACTCTATACAATGGAACAACCGCAGACTCAAAGAAGCCGAAACTGACTATAATCGAGTTAGTTTTGTACAACATGGCAGCAATGTTAGCAGGTGTGGCGGCGGGATACGATGTAAGATTATCGAACGTGTCAGCTATACATCCTCGTCTTCATCCTGATAGGTATGGTTGTTTCTTTTCTCTTTCTTTCATAACGATTGTTGTACAATAGATTAATTAATATTCATGATCTACAATCAGAGGAGATAAGCCACACATCTGATTATATATATAGTGCCCTTATTTCTGTGTTGTTTGTATTTGTTCGAAAACTAAGAAAGTCAAACCATCTTGTTGGGTCAAAATACGTATTTTAAATATTTATTGCTGTCGTCCTCTTAACAACTGAAAGCAGTCACTTCTGCGGAAATGCCTTCAGCGCAACAGCAATTTATTATGTAGTGTTTTTCTGTATGTATATGTGTAGTTTGAAAATGTAAATAAAAATGTAAACACAATATAAGTATGTTAAAAAAAAAAAGAGCTTAGCTTCAAATTGCTACATTTTCCTTTGTACACAATTTGAAGGCAAGCTTAGAATTTGGTCCTCGCCACGTAAACTTACACTTGAAGTTGAAAAGAGTTTTGGGAGGGTTTCACCAAGAATGGTTTGGAATTTAATGAATCGTTAGTTAACGAATTTAATGCATTTAAGGGGTCTTAAAATTCCATTACGATTCGTCAATTCTTAACGAAGATTGGTGAAACTCACCCTGTGTGAAGTGTTTGTATGTTACCTGACCATGTTTGGAAAACAGTTGAAGATAAATCTCCAGATATGGTGAGGCAACATACAAACACTTCACTTTACAGAATCTTTTATCCTTCTTTGAACATACTTGCAATCTGTTCACACTTGATTTACTTTTTCAAATTTCACAGACACAAATCACTTTTTAACTAAATAAATCATTGTTGTTGCGCTAAAGCAGCCTTCGGGTAGAGGGCGAAAACCGCTTCCGCAGAAGTGACTTTTTTTTTAGTTGTTAAAAGAGGACCACACTGCAGTTAATATTAAAGGCACGCATTTTGATAATACATTCGTTCTCTGCGTGTTAATGTCTCATCTTGGAGTTGATGAGACGAGTTTAGTGACACCAAGATCATGTCGATACCTCTGCGTGATTTCCATGGTTACCAAAAGTTCAAATTCAAACTCTTTTGTGTTTAAGTAAATAAACGTTATTACTCAAATCAATGAGTATCTGATGAACACTAACATGTATTCTATATTATTGCTTAATCATAAAAGTTTGTTCTGTCTTTGTCCTTACCTTTGTCGTTACTGCTATAAAATTGTCTTAATTTTTGTAATTTATTGTATTATAATGATGATCTAACTTTATATCTATTCTGTTTATAGCTTCTAGTAAGTTGTATTTTGTACGATATTTGTCGTCTTTATTTAAGTATATTCTTTGTTTTATATCTAAAATCCAATTTACAATCCTCCTTTCTTATAAACTAATTTATGTGCTTGCATTTGTAATTTTGTTTTGTTCATATAATCATGTATATGTACACTGTCGGAAAGTGAAATCCCAACACTAAGAAGGAATTACACTAGATGAATGATACTTCAACAACAGATAACTCTGCGTGATGTATAACACTGATACATTGTACAAGATAATATAAAATTAATTTTATCGGCGGTAACAGCACTATGGCTTACGCTCGTCCGGCTTATACACTGTACAAGTTACAACTTACTGCGTGCAGTGCCACAGTGCATGCGGAGTGAATTGTTTCAGTAGACACGTATGTAGCTATTCATAAGTGTTGGCGTTACTGTGACAGGTTGTGGGGACATGTGCTGCAAGTACACCAAATCCCTTAAAGCGGACAACGATATGCATTTGGGCAATTAACTCAATTTGAACGAGTCTGTCCTTGTAGTAGGCCTTCAACAGGGTGGATTCTCCTTTCCTGAGATCGCGGCAAAAATGAGTCGAGACGGCTCTGTTGTGTACAACTGTTTGCAGTAGTGGTGCCGGGAACACTGCTGTCAGAAGACTGGGATCCGGGCGCTCACAGTCCACTGGAACAAGAGAACCTGCATGGCCATAGTTGATTGGGTGTCATCTGCAGTTGAAGCCGCCGTGAGACCCGATGTACCGAACGAAATTAGTTGAATAGTTCACTGGAGAGTGACCTCCACACAAGGCGTTCTGTGGTGTGTTTGCTGTTCATTTGTTTGTTCTCAAATGATTCTTCAGTAGTGTCGCACGAAAGCTTATTGGAAGACGGAATGGGACTCTCGAACGTCTTCACGAACTAGAGCCGTTTCTCCCTCTGTACCAGTGATGGACGTACACTAGGGTTCGTATACGTCCCCTAAAATACGGGATCCTTCGTTTTTTAACATTCTGTTCCTGTGTCCCGAAAAAGGTTGGGACGCTAAAATGTCCCGTATTTTATATTTGGAATACAAAGAACAAGTTACATAGTTATTTAGGTCCGTCTACAGCGTATATTTACAGCAACAACCTCATTAACCTAGCACTGTTTCTCCCTTACAGCCAGTTCCTATTCAAAACTCTTTTCGAGTGGCCGTCCAAATTAGTATCTAATCACAATTTTGATGCAATATCTGACCATGAAATAACATTGATATATTTGACCTTTTGGTGAGCGTTCAAGGACAGCAAAGGACTAATTTTTATCAATTGCAATCAAAGCAATTATTGGTATTAATTTGAAAAGGCACTAATTGGAGTTGGTTGCTCAGCTCTTCTACTTCAGGTTAATGTAAAGCAACGATCTCCAACAAAAGATGGTAACACTACCTCCGTAAATGTCTAATGTATTTTCATTGTTACACGAAATTTCATTGCTGCTCCTACAAATTCAAGTCTAGAGAGTTCAAACTTTCAGGGAAGAAAGTTCATAACCAATTCAAGATCATGTTTGATACCGATTTTTTATTTTCGTTTTTGTTCATTGTTGAAAGAGCTTCATTGTTATAGGTTTTGATATTCACAACAACGAAGGAAAACTAAAATAAAAATCGGAATCGTGCCTCATCTCGTTTTCCGTAGATACTTGTCTCGTCTTGTGGGCAACACTAGTCACAGTGTCAAAATTAAGAATGCTAACAAAATAGAAGGCATTAGACATTATACCACCACGTTCATGGTTTTCATCAGAATGATGATTGAGGCTTGTTTCAACACGATAGCGCTTGTCCCCATGCCGTAGCTGCAAACAAACATGCTGCTCCAAATGTACTGCTCAGCGACATCACCAGTTCTTTCGCCTATCGAGCATACATGCGACAAGACTGGATCCAGGTGCAGCAGGCGTGAAACTCCATCCCACAGAATGATATTCAATACCTATACGACGGAATGCATGCATGTCTGTGTATACGTGTATTCAGTGTTGGGGATAACAATGGTTACCGATGGGAATGACATTTAACTTTGACATGGTGCTGTTCGCGCAACTTGTAGTAATGTAATACATCATGCAGATTAATCTGTTGTCTGGGTTTCATTCGCTTAGCGTATCATCTTGGTTTTGGAATTCCATTGTCCATCACTGCGTATAGGAAAATTGACAACTGTAATGGTTAGGCAAGTCTCTCTTCAAATGTAAATTATATAACAACCAAATTAACAAAGAGTTAAACTTCAAGGTGTTTGAATAAAACATGTTGTGTGTTGTTCGGGTATTGATTTTTATGATGTTCTTTGCTAGGTCACAAGAAGAAATGGAGGAGCGAAGATTTTGGTATGCTGATGGAAGTAATAGAAACTCCTACTTAGGAAACGACTACGACCTTTCCACGTCGTCGGGATATCATTACAACACGTACCATGGTCCTACTCGACATTATCGACCGCAGTTAAACATAGATCCTAAACCACTTCGTTTCACTGACTCACCACAGCATTATGCTGTGACAGCTCAGGGCACCCCAGCGCCATCGCCAAGGCGAAAATCTTCCAGCACTAGTAACGAGGGAAGCGAGGTAAGTTTACCTACCAGTTAAGGCAGAAGTTTTGTTCCTCATAATAAAATTCACCATACACTTGAGTTCGTATCAACTGTGCGATTCTCCACTTGTAAGCTTTTCACCGACAACTCGTAAATGTTGTGTAGATATACTGTTACTATTCATGGATCCTGCGTCTATAGTTCTGAACGGGAAAAAAAAACTATTCTATCCTCATGTAAGATAATATTTCACACTATTCGTTCAATACAATCTCAAAAAAAAAAAAAAAACCTACGTGATTGGTTCCAGACTTGCTACATCTCAGTGGATTCCAAATAATTTTTGTTAGTCTGGATCTTTTCTGATCTCATTCTCAAGTAAATTCTTGCACAAAATTTCATTCTACATTTTGTATCAGAATTGTTTTTTGAATTTTTTTTAGGCCAGGATAAGGGAGGGGAAAGAATGTTGGGAGGTGTCGGCCAGGGCGTATATTAAAGATGCCATCCCGTCATTTCCCTGGTGTGACTGAGGAAGAACCCTGGAAAAACCTTAGTCAGGATGGTCGGCCGCTGGGATCGAACCCAGGACCTCCCGAACGCTCTACCACTGAGCTACGGCACCTCGGTGTATGCGAGTTGTTAAAGCGTGTCAAATTATTCTGAAAAATATATATTGAGACATTCTGACTATTCTTTCTTTCAGTATTGTCGAATAGAAATCCAATTCTAAGTTGAACTTAAGTAAAAGAATGAACTTTGTATTTAATTGTGAACTTAGTCCAGTAGTACAGGTACATTCTGTTTTAACGAATCTTTTTGAAAAAAAAATTTAAAAAAATATGCAGCTTACAAGGATGGGTCAGACAGGCACTACGCCCCTAGTCCCTTCACATGTCAAAGGAATGGCGTTTGGCGGTGAGCACTCTTCTGGGAACAGGAAAGAGGAAATAACAGCCAGAGCCTTTGTCTAGATAACATGCAGACATTCACCTGGTCGAACTATGGAGAGCCTTGAAAACCTTAATCAGTATGGCAGGAGAAACCTGCGTGCCTCACCAGTGTAGATTCGAATTCCATGACCATTATATCTTAATAACTGGATGTTCTAAAGCAATTGATACAATATTAAATATATGCATTTTTGTGCGGGAACTACTCCTAAAATAGCTGTACTCGTATGTTTTAGGGTGGAGTCCCCTTTTGTGATGTGTCACTGCAATGTCAACGCTTTTCGCAGTTTATTACTTTATCAAGACAAACACTAGACACTTGTAAATTAAGAAAGACTAACAGTTGAGAAAAAATAGTAAAAGAAAATAGTGAAAATAAGAAAACACGAAACATATTTTTAGCTATCATAATTTGCCAGTAGATAATTATGATGGCTTGCTTCCAAATGGGTTGAATGTTTTCTTATTTCTTCTTCTCATCTTCACTATTATTATTATATTTAATTATTAATAAAAAAAAGTGACACATCACCAGGGAGAACTACAACCAAGATATAACTAAGTACAAAGTTAGGTGATACATGTTAGCGAGTAAATACTCAACCATGGTCTTATTCCATAAAGCTTGAAGGTAATGTCCAGATATTGCTCACTAAGTAAATGTAGCAAATACATTTATGTAAGTATTATCATATATTTGATTGAAAAATATGCTATTTTCGCTAACGTCGTGATTGTTGGCAGCTACATCCTGCACTTGTCTACTGTCTCAGGAAGCAAAATTATTCTTGCAAAGAGAAAGTTTCTTTCTTAAAAATTCCAAGTTCGAAGTGCTGCTAAAATACTTCGCCTATATGTCTGATTTCATGACAGTATGACCACTTAACAAATTATGATTTTCGTGTTTATAAGATTTCCTTTTACTCTTGTTGTGTACACTGCTAATCCAGAACGTAAGAAATATAGTTCATCATCATCCTGTTCTGTCAGAACTGCCAGACTCTTTAAGCCAAGTTTAGCCCTCTTCATTCACCCTATGCCTGCGCTTTCCTTTTCGTGTTACCAAGCGATTTATCTTCCTTATACTCTCGTAGTGTTCGTTTTCTTCCCCCTTTTCTCTCTTCAACTATACCTTCAATTGCATTGTTCGGTATACACTTTCTGCATTATCATTATCAGTTTCTTTTCCTCTTGATTGTCTCAGGTAGTGTTGGTCTCTAACCTACTCTTTTCATCATTTCTTATAACTGCATCCATAACCAGTTGTGGCTAATTACAATAATCAGGAGAATACTTCTGACTTGCAAGTTGCTGAAAATAACCATGTTGCTCACAGATTTCTTACTTAATGTATCGAAATGTAGCCATGGTTCTTTACTGTCGAAAATTAGTGTTTCCGTGATTTCATATCTTTAAAAACAAGTTTGAGATTTGGTAATGCGACCAGAATAAAGCTCATGTTCGAAGTCAACAGATGGCTACATTGAAATGTATTTAGAAACATACGAAATAACCCCAAAACACTTCATTTTAGAAAATACAAACTTTTGCCCACATTTTTTAACACAAATTTTAACCAGCAACTTTATTTTCAGCAATTTGTGGGGCCAAATATTGGCCCGAGAGGCACTGATTCTTTGTGACATGTGTGAAGTAGATTCATGTTGTGTCTTTCAGAAGTATCCTATTGTTCAATATGCAACGTTGATACAAAAGTTTTATTTAAAAACTAATTTTTATTGTTAAAGATCTAGACTAAAGGGCAAACAAATAAAAGGGAACTTTTTAAAAATACTTGACTATAGGTATTTATTGAAATGAACAAAAGCTATTACAAATGTTAGTTCCAGTTGCTGAGTTTTTGTAAAGGTTTTTCTTGCGAGAGAGAATTAAAGTGAATACTAATGATAACCACTGGCGTGACAGACGGACAGGTCCTGAGCCTGCCCCAGCGGCATCTGTCCGCGGGTGGTGGAACTGCGTCCACCTGAGTGACAGCCGTGGGGTCAGCACTGCGCTTCACCGGACCACGAACAAGCGTATCAGGTGCTTTCTAGACCGAAATTAAAGTGAATGAATATTCATGTAATATGAAACTGACATTCATCATAATTATGAGTATTAATTAGCTAAAACTGAAATTATTGACCATGATCGAAACTGCACTTGTACCATGTTATTAATAGCCTGTTTTGTTTTCAGGTCACGTTTGGACCGCAGATGCCAAGCTCTTCCGGTCTTCCCTCCACTGCATTAGAACGTTCAATGTATGTGCCAGTAGACTATGTACAAAATGAAAGTTGTGTATTAGATAGGCCTGTTCATTATGTGAGTCAGTATTGCCCGAGACCAGAGTTATACAGGACTGATTCATACCCATATAGTGAATATAAACAGGTGATAGACCATAGTGGACAATCTCATTACATGGAGAGAATCTATCCCTCGGACTATTCTAGTGGAATTCATTACGTGGAGCATGTACATCCAGAATATGTGCAACATCCAGATGGTTATCATGCTTACGATAATCCCAGTAGCAGTGTCAGTAGCAGCAGTACGAATCCACGGACACCTTCCAGGCTATTTGGCCACCGACGAACGCCATCTAACGTCTCCAATGCTTCTACTAACACTAACAGTAGTAATGTGAATCCGAGTTTTCGTTTAGAGGATGAAGGTGATTCCCAGTATAATACTCCAACTCACCGAGGGACTCCATTTGATTATGACTATCGCGTTGGTCCCCATGGTGCGCTGGTTCCCTATTACTCGCGACAGAATTCTCTCGAAATGGAACGACCTGGAACTCTGGAACTTCCTCGAATGAGGTCCAGCTTACGAAAGTATAACTACAGTCCTGGTGGTATAGGCAGAAGTTCTCCCAAACCCAACTGGTCGGGGTCAGGAGCTGGTACTCCAACGAACCCCACGCCGCCGGACAGCATGACGAGTGAAGATAGTAGCTATGTGTCTGCAAAGGACAGTTCATACTCGAATATGTCGTCAACACGGGTACGTTTCTCCCCCATCACGATGACTGAGAAGGAAGAAACTCTATTGGACATTCCTGTGCATGGTCAAACTCAGGATAACACAGTGCCATTACAAGCGATGAGACATTTACGCAAGAGTTCCGATTCTAGAGGTCAGAAACCTACAATTACAGAACTTGAACGCGAATTCCTTTCTTAGCATGAACTTAGCCTCGAGGGAAGAGTGTATTGTGTGATGAAGTATGTGCCAGACTATCGCAAAAGCCCAGTACGAAAGAATAGTAGAAGGTTCTAAAAAATAAGATACAAAAGTTTTACTTTCTCCTCTCGCTAGGTGAACTTAGTTTTTTTTTATAAAATAAAAAGAAAATAAATAAAGAAAAAAATAGAGAAAATAACAAAGTTCACAAAAATCAGGGGGAGAATTCGCAGTGCCTGATAAAATTCACTTCCTATATTTAAAACTAAAAAAAAATGTGCCATTGTTTTGGTAGGTTTTTTTATTGATATTTTCAGCACTCAACTGTTTTTGTTTTTATCTGTGCATATACTTTTATCACTCAAAACACCACCTGTTTTTAGTACTCATACAGGAGAACCTATTGAAAAAAAGGATAATTGTGATAAGTGCAATACAAAAGAAAAGAAGAAATTTAATTGAGACGTGCAAATCATCTAACAATGTAGAATTCAGTAACATTTTACGTGATTTGATTAAAAGAAACGGAGAGATTATTGTAAAGAGAAAAAAAAATAATAATGATAAAGGAATTATAAAATAGCTCGTAATTGAGTTACATATGTATTATCTCATTTGCATGCAGAATGTGTAAATTGTGATAAAGCTGGTTTATGTCCAGAAGAAACAAAATTTATCAATGATAATTATTATTATTATTATTATTATGTCATTGCCATATCAAAGTGTAAGTTAAACTATGTTTTTTTTTTAAAAAAAATAACGAAATTATGTATATATGGGTTACGTAGCTTCCTGGGGAGGCAGTGATGAACATTCCAAAATTAACTATTAATTCCTTATATTATTGTAAGCGTTCGTAAAAATTATATTATTGGTTTCTGTACCAGTTATTTCCTGATGTGAGAAACAAAAAAGGCCATGCATACCTCATTATTTTCACTCAAAACCAACTTCAAGCATTCCACGGCGTTGGAATATGTAGAATAACACTGTTTTTTGGTGCTAGAGAATAATTTCGTAATGAATTTTTAAGATAATGTTCATTTTTTTTTTATTATTATTATTTTTGCTCAAAATATGTGTTTGCTAGCACTGATTGTAGAACAATTGGAGCAAATCTGCAAACTGTATTACTGTATAACATTGACAGAAATGTCGAGAAAAAATAATAATACCAAGCAGTATAATATTGTTCATTTGTAAAAACCATGGTCACAAGCTTTTGTGATAAAAAAGTACCCTTTTAAGAAATTTGAGAATTCAATTCTAAAGAAACAGGTGTTGTGCTTATTCGTTACTTAACCTCTGTATGGCAGGCAGCACAATTGGGGCATTCGCCTTGTGTTGCACGGTATGTCTGATCATGATATAATAATCTATGCTAGTCTGTATACATATTTAATAATGCTCATTCATCTTCTTGTTTTCTGCTTCCCTTGTAACAGAAATAAGACTTCTGGTGCTAGCTGGAAAGTCGAAATATTAATTTACTTTCCCAGATTCTTACTTACAAAAATATTTTTAAAAAATAGAAAAAAAAATCCTTTTAAATAGAAGTACAAAAATCACGTGGCCATATCCAAAACTACAAAAAAGAGAACAAATGTTTTTGATCAAGATGGTCAGATACTTTACAAGGTCGATAGGAGAACTAAAGAACCAGCAATAACAGAAAATTTATATTTTATGTGTGTGATTACTTACATGTACTTCGCTAAATAGTCAAGTACTTCTGGTAAGCTGCATTACAAAGGGATTATGTGAAAATGAACAACAGATTTTTTTTAGCTCCATTTTTTTTAAAAAAGAAAGATTTATTCTGTATCAGGTGATAAATGGCATTCCATATATTTCCTTTGCTGGACAAACATAATTCTGTGCATACAGTTTTTTTTTTATGTATATTTTTTATTAGGTTGTGTTTTTCTGCGTTGTGTAATAAATTCCTGTTCATCACATGACGTCTGTGAGAGAATGTGATTTTTTTTGCGTGTGTGAAAGAGAGGATGTTATGTACATATTGCTTTTGTTGTGCTGTCTGCTAATCTTCTGTAAATATACTTTTGTTTAAAAAGAAAGTGTTGTATTTTACCCTTAAACCTTTTATATATATATATATATATATATATATATATATATATATATATATAAATAAATATAATACAGAATCAGTGCTTGTGAAGAAGTTGTAAGTAATATAACTTGAGTAAGAATATTCCATAGGTAGAAGGTTACGTTGATGACTAATGTGTAAAAAGAGTCCAAACGAGTAATAAATATTTTTTTACAGGCAAAGAGATATCTTTTGAACCGCCAAGGCCAAAGGAGAGTAGGTTTATTTACTTTCCCTTTGCAATAGTTCTCTTGTCGTATTTTCAATCACTCCTCTTCTTTCCTGTATTGTTGGCCGTTCATGGGGGAGACTAAAAAACATTGAAAGAAGTAAGTCAGATGGTGACAAGTTAGGAGAATATAAGGGTTCTTTAATGCATTGCTTGGTTTAAAAGTCGATGGACAGGCACATCGTTATGAAAGATATTCCAATTGTACGTTGTCCATTTTTCTGAACCTGTCACGCTTATTGCATACCTACATCGACTAAAGAGTTAAATCCACAAGTCTTTGTTTACCGTCGGTCCTTTTGGAGGAAACTTGAAACAAAAGCTTGAGCATGAAAGAATATGTCAATCACAAGCGAAGAATGTTTAAAATATGCCATCAAATGGGTTGTATTGTCAACAAAAGGATAGAGAAATCTTCGTAATTTCCCGTACCATTTTGCTCACAACACTAAACTATTCCTTCCAACTGTTGATATTCCATGGACCTAAGCATAGACAGACTACACGCACATAAAATTCAAATCCATAGTTGTTTTCACTTTGCTTTACCAATCCTATATATTCATCAAGAGACATGCATAACAAACTTACATCCCATGGTAACCATAGGACGTCATAACAGACTATACTATTTTCTATCCTCAACAAGTTGTGGCATACAAAGAGATGATGAGAGACAGTAGAACCTGACAGGTTTCATAAAAATTGTCATATTTGCGGATGAATTCAGTTGATTTTACTATCGTACTGCAAAATGAAACTCTCTCTCCTAGAAATTATGAATATTCTTGGATATAACTTTAAGATTTTACAGAAGGTTGATCCGTCTATATGTGTCCGATTTTGACGTCTCACCTACCTTATAAAAAACCACGAGACCACCATCGGTTGCCTTCAATGTGAGCACCGTGTCTCCTGGCAATAGCCCTGCACCGTAACTTCCATTGTAGGAGGCTCCGTTGAAGTACAGGAAGGGGAATCTTGAGCCACTCCTCCTGGCAGACTTTCCAGAGGCCACGGACAGTGATGACCCGACGAGATGCAAGTGCTCTTTTCAATAGGCCAAACCCGCAAAAATCCATGGGACTCGCATCAGGTGACTTCACTGGTATATCTTGGAAGGGAATAGCCTGGATGTCGGTGTTTGCCATCATCTGTTGCAGAAATCGCTGGGATGTACGTTACGGCTCAAATTTTGCCACAATCGGCTAGATAAATCCATGCTTGATCGTGTGTGGCTACAAACTTCCACTTGTTCCCGGGTAGATGGCGTTCATAGAGGCGCCTGCAGCGGGGTTTTCTGTCCCTCCGATGAGCCGCAGTAAGGACATGTCCACGACATTTAAACACCATCCGGAGCTTTAATTTGTTACGTAAGTGGCGGTTCACAGTCGATTGTGCCACGTGCACTGGTCTTGCCATCACATTGTGCAGGAGGGTTTTCCTGTAAGGCCATTCGCCACAACTTCCAAGCTACAGTTGGCGTCACCTCAGTACACGGTCGCGTTCTACTCCCCTTCGTGGGTGAACGAAGTGCTGGAACGTCGTTGTGTTTATGTCGGTTAGTTATGTTCTTGATGGTGGTGGTTCCCAATGCACACCCATTTTCCCTGCACTGTTTCTGAATTTGTGTCACGGAAAACTTGGCGTGGAAAAGTGCTACCACGTAGTCTTCCCAAAATCGGTTCACCTGGGGTGCCATGATTCACACAACACACACGCGACCTTGACGTGATACTAGAAGGCTTTGGCTTCCTGTTACTGTTTGAATCATTCGGATCGGTCGATTGTGTGAGCAGAGGTGCAGGTTTCAAATCGGACACATGTAGACGGATAGACCTTCAAGATCGTTTGGCTGATCTTGTCATCAGTTCCTTTAAGGCAGTAAGTTCTGAAAATAGATCTAAATTATTCTGTGTTCAGAAAAAGAATTTATCACTGGATGTACAACAAAAATAGCTTTGAAAACTGTGTAATTTACACATAATGTGTTTCCGTGAAAAAAAAAAAAAAAAATAATTGAAGATTTCAAATATTTGTTCAAAATGATGTATCAAGGGTCACTGCAATAGAACATGATAGGTGCTCCATGGTTTTCTCTTGTGTTCTGAATAGGGGTACTGAGGAGGAGGATCAAGTATACAGGACGAGGAACACATTTGTTGTAGATACAAAACAATGTGAGAATTTCAACATAAAAGTTGGTTGTGTTGATCAGATATGGTTCTCGATTGTTCAAGTTACCAACTATCATATCTTCTTTCGGAAGTTCTTGAGATTATTGTTCAACTATTATTATGGTTATTACTCTGAAACGCGGGGATTACATACACCTAGTAGACCTCAATTTGTTGAACAATAAGCTTATGTGAAATCACAACTCGAAATGGCCGTTCAGATAAAATATGATATAGTCCATTTTGTCTAGTTGGGGTGACATCTAAAATGGACCCCAATTGAAATACTGAATACATTTTAATGAAACTCATCTTCCAAGATATTGGACGTATATTTCTGATATGCAATTTTCGTTAGTTTACTTAAACAGAAAGAACAATAGACAACAATATTTACCATATTAGTTGACACTGTCGTGCGTGTTGCATATATCTACATAATCGAAACGACATATTTAACATATACCCTAAAACCATTTTACCAAATGCTCCAAACGCTGCTATCCATACTACGTGAAATGTTTTATAGTACGTTACTTATTCTGCTGGATAAATATCTGTTATTCGCCATTTACTAATTGTCAACTATTTTAAATAATACAGGAACCAGCTTTTCATAGAACGAAAGTACAGAATAGAATGCAAATCTTTTTACACAGAATAATAATCTGTCGCCTTTCAATGTATTCCATGATGTTCGGTCAAAGTCTATATGTTGAATATTTTCTCGTTGTTATGAACATACATTTTAGATCTAACAATTATGTCATGAAAAAATCCAACTGTTGAACGTAAGATGTGTTTTGTGCAATCTTCGCCAAAAGATCTTTTCTTTAGATAAAAATTTCTTTTGCAAATTACCGATTAGCCATAGCTCAGTTGGTAGAGCGTTTTCCGGTTTTATTGTCACACCAGGCGAATACAGGGATTTACCTTTAGGATACACCTTTAGGCTAGGGTCTGGAGAATTTCCTCTCAGTACCCTAGACCAGAGTCAAAATTGCTTAGAAGCCATAAATCCCCCCACCCACTTTTTTTTTTAATTACTGCGGAATGAATGTACCGATTTGTGTACTGTTTCTGCAACTTAAAGAGAATATGATTTTCTGTAAGTAAAAAAGAAATTCTACTCAAATCCTGTCATTCTCCAAAAAAAATTAGAATAGGAAAGAGCTTTCGGCGGCGATAGTATAAAGCGTAATAGTACTTTATGCACAGTAGATACGAAAAATCTAGTCGCAGGAGGAATTTGTATACGATACCATCAAAGGTTTTATAGAAGTTCTCATTCAGAATTCAAATTCAAAAATGCTTAACTTATGCCGCAAGAAATGTAAATCCAAAATACAGGGTGTATCTGAATATGTGGAACAAACTTCACAGACGAATTACTGACACCAAAACAATGGAAAAAGTCCGTATCATATATACATGGGTCCGATTTCGCTTTGTTTTCGAAATACGAGGTTTCCAATTTGGAGCCCAAAACCCATTCCTGTCAATGGTAAACACAATTTCGCCATAAATCAGAAACGATACATTAAAATGAAATTTAGCTTTCGGAAGGTGATTTATAACAGTTTGGTGAATATTAACGGGGTCTTCTACTTCTCTCAGAGCTAGCAAGTTTACTGTTGTTGCTTATGGACAGAAAATTGATACCGAATATCTTCATTTTCTGAGGAACTGGATATCTTTAATAGAAAAGAAAAGTTTTGGAGCATTCTTCAGAAGTTTATGAACGGGTTGAAATACTTAGAACGTACATTTGTTTCCTAGTTTTTCAGAAATAAATTATTAAAAAATAAATAAAATTATTTTGTTTTCTCTAAACTACAATATGACTAACTTTGCAACCAATTACGCTAGAAAGATCAACTTTTTTTTGTTTTATTCCTTGTGAACAAACGATTCTAATAATTTTAATTGCAAACATATCCGATACACCAATAAAAAAAATAGTATTTTTATATAGCTATTCTAGTCCACCTCTAAAAGGTTTGATGAGGTTAAGCCACGCCCCACTCTAGGCCTGGCAGTGGAAGGGGTGAGAAGTTGGAGAAGCGAATGTCTGAATAAGTATGTGTGTACCGCTTGAATGAAACAGGTTCTCGGCCGGTTTCCTGCGAAAAATGGCTAATTCTGTAGAGTTTGTGTTCTTCCTCAATTGTTCTATACTAAGGGTGGACGTGGTGAGTGGAGGAAGATTGCCTCCCCCCGCCCCTGCTGCCCCGTAAAGTTATCTTACCTCATAATTTATATACAGTTATCTCGGTTTTCTACTTGTTCAGTTATTAGAGAAAACTTAGAACAACAAATTATGTTGCCAAGAAGATCAATAAACTAACTTCACATCGACTATCATTCTTTCTACTATCATTGTTTCTAAAGTTAGTAGGATAGAAAAAACAAATAGTGAAACTAAATTAACATAAAAAAGTAATAAAAAACTTTTAAAGACATTCTTTTCTTAATCAATTCGTACCAAAAAGGGGAAAAAAATAGTTTTGTTTATGCATACCCAAAAAGAAAAGCATGAGCGCGCTCTCATATACTGTCGCTTCATAAATTCTTGAAATGACGCGCCCCATTCTTTTCTTTTTAGTCATGCATAAACATTTTTTTCCTTTTTAGTACGAATTGATTAAGAAAAGAATGTCTTTAAAAAGTTTTTTTTAGTTATTTCAATGCCGACTCGCTCGATTCGAGTCGAGTCGGTGCTCAGTACCTACTCGAGTCGAGTCGAGTCGGTGCTCAGTACCTACTCGAGTCGAGTCGAGTCAGTGCTCAGTACCTACTCGAGTCGAGTCGAGTCAGTGGTCACAACTGCTCGAGTCGAGTCGAGTCAGTGGTCACAACTGCTCGAGTCGAGTCGA